>JAJJWW010001842.1:0-133748 GCA_023531295.1 Papaver armeniacum | reverse complement strand
ATTTCAAGAGAATCTTTGTGGTCCACGAAATATTATTTAGCCAATCACATTTTTAAACATAATTACCTAAAATTACTAAATCTTATTAATTTAGGAAACATAACAAAAAATATATAAACAACTTCAACATTACCAAAAGCGAGAAAAGAAAAAAAATTCATCATGATAAAATTAAAGAAAATTATATGCAATATGCATCATGATATCATCATAAAAATTGGATCAATCATATGAAATAAAGAAAAAAAATCCAATGTCCAATGTCCATTTACAGTTTTTGTAATAAAATCTTCTTAATTACAACTCCAAACTACGGGTAAAGTAAAATACTTGCAATTACACTTTCAGGTTGGTATTAAAAGAAAATACAAATTTTTTATTGTGGTTAAAAAAAATACCTGATTTATGGATGTCACACATGAATCAAGAAATCATTTTAGAGGGTTTACATAAGGGTTTGTTAATCCCGTACAAATAAAAATAATACAACATCATTAGGAGTAAAATCACCAAAAATAAAATTTGCAGAGAGGAGAAAAAAATACAAAATAAAATAAAATTGAATACAATCTCAGAAAGATATCAAAATTAATGTGGAAATCAAGGTATAACAAAAAAGAAAGATACAAAAATAAATATGGATATCAAAAATATAATGATAAGGATATTATTTCCTACTAAGAAGATCTTTTTATAAGTAAATTCCAATCTTATTTTACTTAATATAATTCATTCCATTAAAACAAAATCTTGATATTGTTTATTCCATTAAAAAAAATGTATAATGCAAAATGAAAATCATGATAAATATATTAGATAGTATTCTATTTACTCGATTTATTAAAGGTATAGGCTATTTTAGGAAACCTTAGTTGTATCTTATTAGCAGCGGCATATTGCTATATTTGAAACGCAACAATCTAATTGGAAATAATATAAAATTAAATAGCAAATTTATAGAGGAGATCTTTTCCCTTTTTAGTTTATATATATTAACACATTGATTCTTTTTACCATTCTAAATACTCTAAACATGGCATTTATACTTAATAACTAAAATTCTGAATATTTTTAGATTTTTTTTATTAAAATTATTTCTAAACATAGTCTCTTTTTGTTTGTTGTTTCTCTATATAAGGTGCTCGACCAAAGTCTTCCAATTAGTTTTGGGCCTCCTCTCTTTCTGCTCGTGAATTAATCTTTCTTTTTTGTCCCCGACAGTTTTGTTGTTTGATTTGTGTTTATTCTTTGCTTTGCAGATCTGTAGTCGATTGACAATGCAACCAAATTAGAACTTCCATTGACGTGTGTTCTTCTTCTTACTACTGGATATTTTTGACTTTTCTTTTTGTAATATGGTATTTGTACTTCTCCTCGCAATTCTAATTAATCTTATTGTTTTTGTTTTTTCTTTTTTGTAAGCTTTAACCATTTTTTCCTCTTCTATCCGTATTGCTTCTTACCTTTCTGGTATTGTTTCTATTTCTTCTTGTTGTGCTTATGAAATCCATTAAGAATAGCTTGATTTTTGTTGACTTCGTAGAATTTTACATTAACTGTAGTGTAGCCTTTCTCTTATCAAAACCACGATACTACTTTGCTTAAATATCTTTTCTTCTTCTTTTTCTTCTATTAATTTATAAAGTCATTGTTGTGTAGATTGTGTAGATCCTTATTTGTTTTCGGATGATTTAAACAGGTAAATCATCATGATTTTTTTTTTTGGCAGTTGTTGGTGATACCTCTCCTCCGTAGATGAACGAGGTTATGAGATACATTTCACATTTGTTTTTGGCGTGCTAACTAAATAACCAGAAGATGTAAAGCCTAAATTCCATGGATGACATAGATTTCACTTTTTTTTTTCTTTTTTTTTTTTTTGGTTTCGTTTTCATGGATTGTTCTTGGTTTTTGAAATTTGGCAGAAGATATCGGAGAACCTACTCGAGGAATCGTCTTTTGTTGGAGTACGTAGTTGTTTTTGCTTAGTTTATTTTTGATTTGAAAACTCGTTACGGTGCCCAAATAGTTTATAGGATTCTTTTGACAGGATATAATGCTGATAGATATTTATGTCGGCCACATACACTGCTTCACACTTCAAAATTAAAACCGAAATTCATTGTTAAAGAGAGAATTCGTTGTAAGTATATACTAATTTTAGTGATTCTAATTTATCGATTTGTCTACGACATAAACCCGGCATAAACGGGTTGTTATTGAAAATTTTATTTCTATCTGATTGAGTAATGTTATGCAATTTTCACTGCATTCTTCTTAGCTGATGATCATGCAACTCTTCTACTCGGTTGCGCGCGCAATAGTACGACAATTTTTTCATTGATAAGTGCATCACTTAATTTCTCCATGGAAAATGAAACCATCAGTTTTCTTGACTCAGTTTGCAATTTATGAATCTTTTTTAGTATATGAGTATGACAACCAATCCTTGATAAGTGCATCACTTAAAGTTCTTGGTCATTTTTTTGCTTTTCTTGAGACTTGACTCCTGTTTTGATGTTCGGGAAGTCTACTCTTTTCGTATGCACAACTCCCTCATCCCCGTACCAAAATTTTTTTGGTTCTTTTTGTCAATCGGAGTGCCAACATCACAGTTAATAAGAACACAAAAGGCAGCTATGTAGATGATTACATATCAATGAAAACCTTTCACTTTCACCCATAAATTGCATGTGCACGTAGAGTGTACCTCCGGTAGAGATAAATTGTGTAAATGGTAATTCTGTTAATCACGACGGATCTGACCTTGGTGCCAGCACTGAGAAGAATTAAAATAACTCCAAAACCATAATAAATCATTGACATGAGATGACATATTAAGTGACATACCTAGATGCGAATATGCATACACTAAAACCGTCAGGATGAATGTGCCTTATGATATCGAAAGTAGCTAAACCTAACAAAGAGCTCCCAGTTAGACAAAATACATGACCTCCATGCATACCTCTAAAAGCTTTTGTAGGAAACAATAAAAATCAAAATATGAAAAAAAAATACCTTTCGGCATTGGTCGGGGTAATGGTATTGGGTTGGTGAACTGTTGGGGTTGATATTGGCGCGGTCTTGCATGTTAGACGGTGGAGTACCGGCCTTTTGAGGCGTAATGCGTTGAACCAATGGGGTAATGCATTGTATCGAAGGCGGGCGTGCTAATGGTGGCATGCTCGCTTAGCGTAAGACGTCAAAATTTTACATGCCCTTTCTAGCATTAACCTTTAATTTCCTGGACAAGTAAAAACAACTACAAAACAAAAAAGCAAGAATTATTGGCGCATTTTTAGAGGGAGGAGGGTTTATCCAAACTTTCATGAGGGAAATCGAAATGCATGTCCACCTCTTTCGTCGAAAAGGATTCTGATCTTCTACTCCCCAATATTTAAATAGACACCTTATGCGATTCAAAGTACAATCATACGTGGTTTGGCGCTCACTAGATGGCACTTATGATCAAGTGGCTTTTTGTCAGATCTTTTTGCACTGGATATGGGAAAAATAGGCTTACAAAATTTTTATTTTTCGTTTGCTTTTGCTTTTATTTATTTTCTTCCTTGACATAAATTAATCACTAACCTCCCTTTGACTCGGGATAAAGGCAGTAGTGGATAGACCTTGCCCATGGGTGCGGAGTTAACATTCCTGGTACTTACAAATGATTAAGCTAATAATCGCTTAATTTGGGCTTTACTAATTTTTATTTTTATGTTTTATGAACTCACAACACGTGCATTTATTCTTTGGAGAAATTTGGTCTTGCATTATTCTTTAATTTGGCTAAACATCTTTGTGTTTAATAGTTTGTCATCTAATATTTAGTTGATGTATCAGCTTGCACTACTGCTTAAGTTTAATTTAGTTAGTATATATTTGTTTAAGCTTTGATGCCTCCATAAGCATGTGATCAGACTCATATATCCCAACCCACCGTGGCGTCGACAATGGCACAATTGTTTATCTGCATTTGAGCCCAATTGTTGACTATATTAATGGCCTATCCCACCCTTATGTCAGTTATCTTTTGTTCTGCAATCGAGCAGATGGTTAAAAACTTCAATGTGCGTGGTCTTCCTGTCTTGGTTGTGACTATTAATCCTCACAGTGAAAGCCGCACGCTAAGAGCCTTCAATAACTTGGGAGAAAGACTAGAAGAAGTCCCAACAATTTCTATCTGAATACCATCATCCTATTATTTTTATCCCGTTGATTCTTTACATCTTTCTACACGTTTAACATAAATATGTAGCATATTTCATAATTCAATACTAACCATTTCGCGAGTAATTTAATTACAAGGAATTTCACATCCACGTTGTTCATCCACAGTTTTAAACTATACACAGTATTATAATTTATGGTTTTAACGACACTCGATATACAAGAAATTTGCTCACAACTACATACATACAATATATAAATCACTGGCACATGTAAACCAACTCTTATATTAATTATCCTGCAATTTACGGGTACATGTAGTCACTCAATATATATATATATATAGTTCACGAGTTCATATTTTATAGTTCCCGGGTGCACATTAGCACATAAACTAACTCAATCTATCTACATATTGATTTGTGTATTATTCATATCATTTGTGGATTCGTCTTATAGTTCCAAGGTACACATATATATACACTCCCTCGATCTATATAATGTATTTACCATCACTAAAAAAATTTTGGTGCGTAAAAATTAAATTCACTCTCTCTTAAATATATAAGAGTCATGAGTGTATAAATACGAGTCATGAGTGTATTAAAGAGAGAGTGTATTTCATTCGGAGTAAATATGTGCACCGATTATTGTATAAATAGTTACTGTGAACACCATGTATTTACATATATAGAGGTTTAAAATATACACAACCGCATGCACAATTCTGTACTGTGTAGACACTCAATATAATTATAGTTTACTATAATTATAATTATATTAATTCTGTGTATACATTGAGTGACTCTGCCTAATTATAGTAACACACATATTTTTAACTTATTAAGTATAAATATTAGTAACACGCACACATAGTAACTCAAGGTTCATTTCTTAATATACCTTGCTTGCTATTTTCAATCAATTCTTTGTTATTTGCGGAGCTAAAAAATAATAAAGTTTTACAGTAAATCATCGATAAATTAATAGTTTTGGGACTGCTAAATTCTATCAATTTAACGAAGTATTAATTTATCGGTAAATTAATAAGTTATTATTATACCGAAACATACCAAATTTAACTTTAAATTTCTAAAATAATTGTTTAGTATCAATATCTAGAGAATTTATCGTCAATCCAAATAAAATTCTAATTATTTTATGGCATATCATGTGTTTAAATGTATATACTTTAATGTTAAGATCAAAATAAATAAAAAAAGAACACAATAAAAACGCTTCGAAACTTCGCAAGGGATTACAAAAAATTAAAAATGAAGTCTAATATATTATAAATATATCCATAAATAAATAACCATAGATTCCTATTTTAATAAGTACCATTGTATAATGTTATATATTTATCATTAATTTATATATTAGTTGGGCTCTATCGGAAACTTGAAATTTTTGTTATCTTATAAATTTAGCGAGGTTATTAATTTAGCACACAGGCCCAAGTCGGGACTGACAAAAAAATATTATTTTAGTGAAGTTATTAATTTATCGAGGATTATTTTAACGAAGTTCTATTGTATTACTATCAAGAATTTTGAATTGTGCTTTAGAGTTTGTTTTTGTTTAACAATAACTTATAACTAGTATGAAACCCGTGCTACGCACCGGGGACGATGGGATTAGCCAATTTAGTGTGGCAGGGCTTCGCCCCGCACCCGTAGTCAAATGCATTGAATAATCTTTGATTAGATTGATATTTAAAGAAATAGTAAAGTATGATACCCTTTAGGTATCTAATGATTAGAAGATTTAAATTTGGTATGATAAACCTAATTTCATATATTTGTTATACCGACATATATTAAGATAAACCAATGAAATGATTCATTATTGGAAAAGTCAAAGGATCAACTGTCAGGTTTTACTACAATATATATATATATTACTTGGACCTCGGCAATTAGTTAACCATAGACAAATTTTAGTTAATGGTCATATGGTAGGCATACCAAGTTATCGTTGCGAACCACGAGATATGCACCATGTAACTCAACTCATGAGCAATACAAAACATCCAATTTATATGTCCAATTTTGCCAACAATTTATTCGAGCATTATGAATTGTCAATGATTTATCCGAACGTTACGAATTATTCTGCTTAGCATGACACACGTTGATTAGTATTTGATTTGATTTCATTGATTAGTTTAGCTTTGGTATTTTCTAACATTACGGTCTAAAAAACTTATGGACTTCATTGATAAAGCGATTCAGAGAAGGAATGTTACTCAAAAGTGGGTTGGATCTAAACAGATTAACTGAAGATGAGTGATTCTTTTTTTCCATTTTGGAATTAAATTATTGAAAAGTCTGGATTCTTACATAGTTCTCCATATGCCTTTTTTCATCCCCGCCGGTCAAATCACTATGTAGGCTTTGTAAATTTCTAACTTATCTTCGTAAATCAGAAAATAGGATTTCTTATAGTGATGTTTTGTAAATTGCTAACTTTCATGTAGGCTATGTAGCTTCAACTGAGTTACTTGCTGACCCTTATGGTCTCTCCTTGTGCATATTTGAATTGTCTTTTTGTTCTTTTTAGTCTTTCACATTTTTCAGATTTTTTTTTGCTTTGAGTAATTTCTTTAAATTTTGAATGTTTTAAGGGTTTTTGAAGTTTCTATTAAAGTTACCCAAGTATTATAATATATTCCTTGTTACGCCATTTTACAATTTTGCATAATTCTTTTATCAATCAGCATGCTTTTAATATCACCATCCATTACGAAGAACCTTATTTCTTGTAAATTGTTTGGATTTGATCTAAATCAACATGAGAAACAAAAGGCAAGCTTAAATTAAAAACTGCGTAGTATAATTGATGCATAATTACCATCCAATAAATTAATATTTCATAATATTTTTGCATAATGTTTTTCCAACACCATTGAGTGAGACCCTCATTTCTTTCTTATATGTTTGACACAAACAAAAAGAAAAAACAAATAAAATTGGACATAACTGGACTCAAATAAAATGTATTCCATGTTTAAAGAATGTCAATTGGTTTGTGTTAATTCAGATGAACACCAAGCTAACACAGTCTAAATCTTAATCCTACTTTTAAGTTGTACCCACTATGATCACTGTAAAACACATTAGACATTGTTTCATCATTTTACGCCTGATTTGCAGTAAACGGGTTTTGTAACTTAAATTACAAATGATGCGTTTAACCCATAAACCGGTAACCGTTAGCCTAATCATAAAGAAATCATTTTCAAGTACCCAGATAACATGTACCTTAAAAATATATAGTAGACAACATATAATCCTAGGACCAATGAAATTACCGGTGGTTATTGACCCAATTAAGGATCCGTTCAGTCCCTTGAGATTCCGATGCTCAATTATAACAGTACCACCAGGTTCAATTGAAGCCTGAAAGTAAAATAATCATATTCAACTTGACAGGTAGTTATCTTGTGATATCAGCACTATAATCACCATCACCACCACATCTAACCACCAATAGACAACATACACCAAAATAAATCTCTTTGAGACCACCATAAAAATAACAGAAAATTGAATTGGAGCAAAAATTCTATTTTCTTTTGAAAAACACTAAAATATGAAAAAATAAGTAAGCATGAATGGATGAGTAATATTACCTTGTTGTTCAAAGTGAATAGACAATCACATCCAGTATCCAATATAGGCATTTGGGATACTCAAAGAGACGAGGCATGTGGTGAGATCACAGTATGAACATGATAACATTTTTTTAACCAATTAATTAATGACTCATTACCTTCACAACACAAATTTACATTTACATACTGATAATCATCGCAAATTTTTTAGTGACTTAAGCATAATACTAATTTTACTATATAAAGAGAATCCACCAGTCATCCACTGCCGAAAAAAATAAAAATATCAACAAAAACTTAGAATTAGAATTTTCAAAATTTATACAATTGAAACACATCAAAAAGAATTAAAATGAGATGAAGTCCAAAATTAAAATGAGACGAAGTCTAACGGTAATTTAATAATAATGATAACAAAAATGTAAGTGTATAACGGCTTAAAATGTCTTCGATAACACCGCGTGAGGTTCTATTGAAAATGGAAACAAAATCTTATGTTTCTAATATGAGTCTAATAGACTTGTTTAAAATGCCTTCAAAACGGGATAGACGACTGGTGCTGATTAAAACCTGTAATCATTTCAAGAAATAAAATAGGAATACTATATCTCAAAGTATATCAAACGCTGCGCAACAATAAATGATAAAATAAAAAAAGCATAGACCACGCATTAGAATAACATGAACTACTCCCTAACTCAATATACCTGTGGGCACCTCAATTGCAAGCAATTACTTCAACATGCATGTACTCCATATCTAACAGAAAACAACTAAGCGGAAACTGTGAATTAATATTTTTTCATAATATATTAGGTTGGGTGAAACACCATATTCAATCAACTGCCTTCACATTTTCTGTTTAGGAGTTGGATTTTTTTAGGTTAAGAAATACCGCGCCTTGACATTAATAACCTTTGGCGTCAACCATCCACATCCATTTTGCATACCCTAGCCGTTAATGGAAAATAAAGATAGTATTTGTAGAAGTAACTCGACATAAGTTACTTTTTATGTCAGTCTAAGAACCGAGAATAACATTAATTTTAAAACCCAACTTATCTACAAACTGTATAAGATTGATTATAAACCCTACTTGCGTTGGCAATTATCAATGGTTACTCCAGACCGACCTTAAACAACATGCTTCAACTCCAGCACTGAATTGGATACAAAATACGGCTATTCGCTATTCTTTGTATCGTGAAATAGTACTTATTCCCCCTTACCTCTCTCAAGCCGCACAGTTTCATGGCTTGTCAAAATGCGACGTGTAATACTCACTCTCAGAAGTATGGGATGTTTGTGTCGCACACCGAATATAAAATAGAAACCAAATATCAAAAAAGATGCATACAAAATTAAATAGATAGAACACTCTTAAACTACTTATTGCAGGGATATGTAATTTACCGGTGTTGAAATCTAATAAGGTTCAAGTCAACAATATTATTGTGTCATCTGATTGGAGTCGAACATTGTTCATGTGAAAGTCGAACCCATATCTACATGGCTAAAAATCATATGCTCTACCATTTGAGCTAAAACAACAATTTGATTTCGTACTCATCAACAATTTCATACTTTTGCATCATTAAAACCCGAAGTACGAAGCAGGTGAGGATTTTTACCAATTCGTCCATCTTCAAAGAACTTCTAGCCGTCTTCATTCGTAGAGCATCTCCAATGAGACTTTGAAAAATTCCTATATTCAAGGCCACACAGGATTTTCAACGGTTTAACATAAAATCTTCTCCAATGGAAACCTCAAAGATGAATGTGAGGATGACGTGTGAAGTAGTTATTCAAACATCCTCTAACTGATCCTCTAGTTTTAGAGATTCACTTAGAGGATTTAAACATCCTAATCATAAAAATCTAGGGTAACTAATTAAGAAGTTAATTATTTAAGCCTTAAATTAATGGTGTAAAATTTTTACAAAATTTTATGGTTGGAGATGAATTTTTTATCACCCCCATAGATTAAGGAAATTTGGTCACACATCCTAAAAGAAATGGTTACACATAGGACTCACACCAAGTTACCATTGGATATGCTCTTAGATATCATCTGCATACCCACATAAAAATGGGTTAAACATATGTAAAGGTAGAAGCACCTGCACTCTGCCGACTCCGATCTTAAATTTTAGGTGTACCATACACTCCAACCCCAGTGATCAATTCCACTTGCCTACTAAAATGAAGTACATCCCGCAGTAAGATACATACATACCCATAACATAAAAAAAAAAAAAAATCATTAACTAAACAACATAATGTGAAAGCAAACATTTTGGAAACAGACTGCCCTTGCATCATCGATAGCGAACAAAAATGCGTGTTCACCTCCAGTCCTTGCATCATATCATAATCATAATTATAATCATAATAATAACTCAAAGAGAAATTATTGGTGATTCTAAAAAATATGAATGATGAAGCAATAAATTGCAGCCTTGAACTTAGCGGAATTCCTACATTTTTCAGATTCTCTGCTCGGACCTACAAATTACAATCCCTCTCATCCGCATCATCCTTAGGCAACATTGACTAAACCAAGAGCCGAAAACTTCTTATGTTGCCTAAGTATGATTCAGTAACGCAAATTAAAGCTTATGCTGCTCCATTCCGCAGAGGGTTTCCTGTCGTAATCATGTGTTAATGGTAACCACCACCACCCTGATCATTCCCAATGGTTTGGACTTCTTTTCCTCGCGTGAGTCTCCTACAGTTGTTCTATTATGTTATTCTTGTCTTATATTCCTTGGGATACATGTACACCTGTAATTCAATGAAGATTTAATAATAAGAAAAATTAATGAAAGATAAAGAAAGAATAAGACAAAGGAAGATACGTTAATTTTACAAAGCCGAAGTGTTCCCGCTGGCAGCTATAGGAGCATTTGTCTTGAGTCCCTTAAAGACTCATACTACAGATGAAGGCTCAACTTCATGTTCAGTAAAAAGAACAATTTCCTAGTATTCCTTATATGAGTTTCCATTTATACTCTTGCTTATACTCTTGTTATAACATAGAATGCTCTTTCTATTATTGAAAGGAAACACAATAAATGGGATATGAAATTCTTGAATTTTATGTTTTCATCGCCTCCTCCTTTGATACAAAGGTTAGTACGTAACCCACTGGATGTAAGAAGAACCGCCGTCTTTCCATGCACAGTTTATCATTGAATATGATGTATACTTCTACCTCATCTATCAGATTAAGCTTAAGCTTAACAGATGCTAAAGGTTAGGGATCAACATAACTTCCTCCATGACTACATATATACAGATTGTGTCTCAAGTAACTGTTGGAACATGTGTCAGTTTCAACTTTGCATGTCATAATTTGTTTTGGTAGAACAGGTATTGCAAAGGGAAACCCGTCATTAAAATAAGTTGTAACTTGTAAGTCATAGTTACATCCCAAGCATTTTAAAATAATACATCGCTAACTTACCGATGATTAAAGGATTCATAAAGTCTTGACGGAGTTTTGGAACTGTGAAGGCTCTCCAAGTACCTAGAGCATCCACTGGATACTACTAATGAACTTGAGTCATGTAAGCTTCCCTCAATTATTTTGTGAAGTCAAAGATGAGATAATATGCAAAATTGGTCATATTTTAAACGACCATCCTAAAGAAACAAAATTCGTAATAAGGTAATTTTCAACCAATTAATTGCAACAGGGAAACTTACTTAAATGTAAGCGCTGGCATTCTTACTCATCTGGTAATACTGCAACTTCACCTCACCAAACTTTTCTTCCTTATTCTTCAACATTAATCTATCCTAGCAGAAGTTTAAACTCTGACCTCTCTGGTGGCGTTACCAAGTCCACCTTTAACCCACACCCAATGTAAGATCCTAACGTAGATATATATAAGTAGTTATCTTATATCATCGCAATTTGCCTAGCCTAGTACGCACAAAACTATATACCACACAGTTTTTCATTACCGTACCACACAGTGTACAATAACTCTCTATGTCAATCATTTAGATGTTAAAACATTCAACCAAGAGAACCAAAAGTACCAAAGAGTATATACATGAACCTATATATGCAACGATATTAAGTAGTTCAAATTATAATCATCCTTTACATCCACCCATCAAGAAAAGTACTACCACTAAGCTTATGCGTGTATTATGTAACTTTAGTGTAATGTTTGTCTACTCGAAAAGCCATCAATCCACCACCATTTAATCGAACGAAAAGCCATCAACCCACCACCATTTAATCGAAGTTATGCCAAAACGAAAACCCACTTTGACAACTCAAGTAGCTCTCTAACAAAAGACAAATTAAAAAATTGCTTGGCCACAGATGAAAAACAACATCGTTTCAATAGCGACAAACTATGTTAATGTCCACCATAACACAAAAAGTCAAACAAATCATGCTCAGATTACCTATCACTACCTTAAGAACCAGAATGATCTATACTTGGATTATAAGAGACGGAAGACGAAGAAGAAGTTTTCCTCGCTGCACTGAAAAGTTGCAGCTACAAATTCTACGTTACCAGAATTTAGCCATAGCAAGAAAACTCACCTTATTAGGGTCAGCCAATCAATAAATACTTCAACCAGCGTAGGAAAAACGTAATTTAAGACTAAATAGAAGTATGAAAAAAAAAACGTCACTTTAAATGCACAATTACCGTAGTCATTCGATTCTCAGTAACTAAACTGAAATGTGTCCCAACCCCTTGTTGCCGAGATTTTGTTTTTATTTTTATTTGTTCTATTTTGCAATTGCAAAATTCACATACTGTATAGTGGAAAGGTATATGGTTTGTACAAATTACTCTATTTTTATTAATAGGCTTAAGGATCTTGATTCTTGATGATGCACATTTTACTTATATACCTTACAAAACCTCATTACATTCCTGGCCCCTTCTTACTTTCCAGATAACTTCATAGTCAACCTTTTGCACAATATTATCTTCGTGATATCGGTTAATTTGAACTCATTACCGCTGCTACCACCAATAATAAAAAAGTACATATCTTAAACAGTAGTACAATTATAGAGCAGACATTACATGAAAAGTAGGCCTTTAACGAATGGCTCTGAATGTCATATCATAGACATGAAGATGAAGAAAACTTAACAAATAAAACCACATTTTTAACTTTCAAAGGAAATACCAACATTTGAATTAAAAAAAAAAAAGAAAAAGAAAAAAAGGAAATACCAACATGTGAAGATTAGTGTAAGTTTTGCCTCTGTTTGATATTAATGATCAATTTTGTGCTTGGTCAAAAGATAAACGGGAGGTGCAAAGGCTGGAATATGTTTCTAATCTAGATATACTCATTCCCATCATAAGCCTCTCTATTGCGCGGATCACTCATAACTTTGCCAAGCCGCTCGAGGAACGGTCGCAAAACTGACATTTTATAATTTATTAAGCAACAATTTCTTTCTAAACAATGTAAATTTACTACATTCCAGACTCCAGTGTAAATTTAAAAGAAAAATGAATTTACTGCAAACCCACACATAATTTACATACATTTTTGAGTAGACTGTAACATTTTTGCTATCAGTTCAATTTTCCTATCCTCGCCACCGTCTGCCATAATTAATAATTTGATTGGCTCAACGTAAAAATATTAATTCCTCCATCCATAGTTCATCATCAAATCATAACACTCATATAAAGATCAAAAACTTGCTACAGCTTACAAAGCTAAAATTACTAAAAAGGATCGTACCCTCTTTGTCTTTGTGGCAAATTTATTTTCCTATTTCAAGAGAATCAAGGTTTTCTTTACTTCATATGAATCCTTGACCTCATTCATTACTCCTCCCGAGAGTTTAAAAAACGTTGGATTAGAATAGAAGAGAGAATCCGGTTAAGAGGTATTGGTGACAGAAAACGTACCTATGGGAAGTGGTGCGATGATGTTGTTTTCAAATCTTTGTAGATATTATATATGGAGTACTTCTCTTACCATCTTGAGACACCACAACATAATGTTTAATATTTGTATTTATTTTTCCTATGAACCGGATTCATTTAATGATTAATTACGATTACGGCTTCTGCAAAACATAATGTTAATGAATTCTCAAAATACCTTTATAAAGAATGAATATCAAAAGCACAAAACATGACTTTCAAAACCCATCTCATAGATAAACTCACATTACTATGTCGCATTTACGAACGTACCTTCAAAAATTACCGATCCAACTCTTTGTGACTTCTGCATCATGATTAATCTACGTAACCTTTTCAAGAGTTACAGGTAGTAGAAATCGCATCTAAAAAGTTAGCTAGTGAACCCACAGCCCCAGTTGCATTAGCAATCCACGGGTAACTTGAATAAGAAGAGCCTTGAACATTTAAAACCTGAAACACATTAGCCATACCTTATCTGAAAAGAACGAACAATAATAAGAGTGTCCTTCTAGAAATGATTCAATCTTAGCCAACCTTAAGACCTTGACTTCACAGGTGACCTGTTCTGCCATTGGGAATATTTTAACGTACCATGCCAAGAAGCTTCGAACTGCCCAAATTCAATAAATAAGACGGGGCCTTGCTAAGCGAGAACAACTGATCCGCCGCCAAAACCACTACTTATGAACCAATATATTGTTCTCCCAAGTGAACACTGAACATCAAGCACCTACAAAAAGATAAGATTCAAATCATATTAATTAGGTTGGATTTCACCGCATTAATCATTTTTAATAACTCGAAGTAGTTTGTAGTTAATTATCTTAAAAATAGTTTAAACCTTTTAACAAACACATTGAGAGCATCCTTAATTCAAATTACAACCAATAAACAATGTGACTCAAAACAATGCTATCCACCCGAATTCTTCAACATGCTAAAAGTTAACAAATCCATTACAGAAACAACAACAACAGAGAGAGACATTAGAGCAGATAGAGGAAAACCTTCCGCAAGAGCAGAAAGGCTATCTTCCACCACAAGAACCTTGCTGTGAATGTTTACCCTTCTAAATATCAAAAGCCACAAAAATCTTGTTTTAAATAGTTAAAAACTTAAAAGAACAGTACCTCAAAACATTGATTTGGTTCACATAGAGCGGTTGCAACCAACACAAATCTCTGCAACAAACATAAAACTATACTTTATTAATTATATAATATAATCAGGTAATAAAAAGAAGATGATTAGGGTTTGAGATGAGCGGAGGAGAAGAAGATGAAAATAGGCGCGGGTGCAAGAATTTTACTGGGATGTTTTATGTACACCGAACCCAAAAATTCCATAATAAGAAAAATTGTTTTGGAAATAATACGGATCCGCATCTATAAATATATGAGTATATTTTTGGAAAAACACAGTGTATTTTGGGATATCTCCGTTAAAATGGGAGTTATACCCGTATCAAAAAATAGGAATCCATATCTAACAGGGATGGTAAGCATCTACCGTGGTTCAATAATCCTAGATTTGTTTCTTGAATTAAATCTAACAGGGTTGGCAAACAAAATCAAAATTCTATTAATTTAATAGGTCTTAAGGGAAAATTAAATAAATCAGGGATGTTTGGCAACAACAGAAAATCAACTTAAAATCTTAATATCTTATTAATCATGGAAATTAATAAGGTTTTCGGCATAATTTTTTTTCCTTAAAAAAATACCAATAATTATGCGGCTTTAAAAATATTAATCATGGAGTAATAATAAGATTTTTTTCTATTTTTTGTTTTTTTTTCCTAAGGTTTTCATAGATTTTTTTAGCAGAGCCTGTATATGGTATTTTATTTGCGGCTAATCCGAAGGTCCAGATTTTTTCTAAAAAGCGATTGTTTCAACTTTTATTCCAAAGATCTTCTAAGATTTATATTCCATTAATTGTCGATAAAAGAATCTTGCAAAAACTTATTTATGTCGATCTTCTCCTTACAAGGAAATCTTCCGATTTTTTCCCAAAAAAATAAAATCGTGCCAACTTATGTGTATATTTTGCGGCTAATCTGAAGGTCCATATTTCATGAAAATCATAAATTGACGGTCACGAAATGTAGGGGGCTAACTTTGATTTCGGCCAATCAGGAGCGAGAGTGTTGTTCACCGGCCAATGGAAGGGGAGGTTATCGCAACTCTCGACGTGGTGTGAGAGATGTGGTTGGGTGTTTAGATTATTGATAAAAAGAGCTTATGAAATTTTGTTTATTTTATTTTCTTGCACACTTTGGTTTATAATATGTTCTCTATATAAAAGAAGTATTAAATATTCCATAACCAATAAGCAGACTCGTGCATCGCACGGGTGAAAAACTAGTGTAATGAATAAACAAGTGGTTTTGTCCCATTCCCATACTGAGATTTTTAGACAAGACAGGTCTGGTCTTCTCTTTGCCGATTTTGACATAAAAAAGAAGAAGATAATTATCCCACAGTGGGATCTTCATTTTGGTTATTCATGTGGCATGTCAAATTTGCATTTCTGGTTATCCTCATTAGATTTTCCCTTAGCTTCCAAATCCAAAGCATCCACTTCTCAGAAACTGGAAGCATCAACGGTGCAAGAACCCCAAAGTTCATCCAACTCTTCAAAAAAAAAAAAAAAGCATGTTTAACTCTCACGATCACACCATCACATTACTTCGACTGAAAAATAATGAATATTTTCTTTTTCTTAGTCACATAGTTTACACAAAGGAAATTTAAAGATTGCTCCAAAGGTATTCGATGAAATGTCCATAAGAACTTTCAATACCATGATATGTGATTAGGGGGGCAAGCTTATAAAATTTCCTGATTTTGTTACTCTAATCCGAGGATTAAAAGGTACGCATTGGGTGGTAGAATTGATGATTTCAAGAGATTACTTAAGAAGATGCTTTGAAGAGCTATAGTTACTTGGAATACTATGATCTCTGTGTATCTAAGAAAGGTAGATCTCGCGTAGCTTTTGTGCTTTTTCAATAAACAATAGGCGAGAGAAATGCTGTTGCATGGAAGAAGGTGTATATTTGAAGTGACCGACCCAAAGAGTCATTGATGTTTTAGAGAAGGTAGAGCTTTCAACTTACCATAGCAGTTCAATAGATGGACGGTAAGCATTCCTCTTTCTGTTCTAAATTCTTATTTACCGGCTACGAAATAAATTTATCTATCATACTTTATCACACGGAAAAAAAAATTTGGTATGATATGGAAAGTACCTTGTGATAGAAATTTAACCACATATTTAATCTCTAAACTGCTACACCATGTATGTCACAGTTAGTAAATTTCTTATGCTCCGTCTTATAATTTCTTCCCTATTAGGAATACTGGTGAGTCAACAAAGTTAGCTACCAAATACTCAAATATATGCAGCTAAATAGAATTTGGTCTTCTTTTGAGTTATAATCAGAAGTAAAAAGAACTTGGCTTCTGTTCAACGTCACTCTTGTCCCAGTTGAAAATTATCGTGGTTCATCATTTATAATGGTTGACGATTAAACGAGTCAATTGATTAGACTAGTTTGATGGGTATATCTGCCTCTAACGATGCATTCTAGCCCCAAAGGATTCAGCCATCAAGTCTTGTACTTTTATTTGACTTACCAATACCATGTTTGAACCCCAATTACCTTGCTACACTTGATGCACAGATTTATATGAATCTGACCAATTTTTTTCATGAACCTTTCTAGCAAATACAATCTAACCTAGAAAGGTATCTTCCAGATCAGATGTGCTTTAATTTACCTTCAAATTCTTAGAGAAGGCAAGGAATGAAATTTATGTCAAGACAGAAACCACAAACTAGTATATATTGAGTTGGATTCTTTTGAGTCAGGTGTCCCTTTGACAGTGGTAGTAGGGGGCGTAAAGCACAACTTGGTCGCAACTTTGGGATTTTGTGATGATTGATGGGTAGATATATCCATTAAGTTCTTTGTCCGTACGGATATAAGTTTTGAAGAGTGTCAAGAACTAACATGCAATCACACGAAAAATGACTATTATTTTTACCAAATATAAATATACAAACCCTTTACTTACTACCTTAAAGCTTAATCTGTAATTACATGGATCTAAAGAGAGATTTAGAGAATTATACGAACTCGGAAGAATAATATGTAATCTTCTTCATATGTCTCAGTATCTTTTCTGCCATCTGCTTTGTTAGCTCATCTCCATGGTGAAATGCATTCACAAGCGTAGAAGGCAAAAACCTATCCTGTGATATGTCAGAATTTGACCTGTTCCCACCTTTCATTAAGAACTTCTCAATTATCAAAAATGATTTCTGCCACAACCCTTCTTGTTGTTTTTGTTCTTTCAATACACTCAGCACATGTTTTACAATATTCATCTCATTTAACATGTTTACACTCATTTCCACGTCGACTTTATCATCTAACAACGTAGTAATGGCTGAAAGAGCAGCTTCAACCACCTCACCGTTTTCATGGTATAAACAAGCTAGTAACCTCTCTACTGCATTCGCGTCAACCAAGCAAAAGGTGGTTTCTGAAGAACATACCCCTTTGTGAACTGAACACACCTGTATCTTTTTCTGCTTCTGCTTTGTAAGAAATAGAAGAAGCCTTGGTATGTAGAACAACTTCATGAACTTGGTTCTCTTGATTTGTGGTGGTTTTGATAGAGTTATTGATTGTACTGACAGCTTCTCTAATCCAATTGCTGATAACCTCTGAACTTCATCACTTGTTCCTCTCATTAGTAGTTGTGTCAGTACTAATGTGATGTTGCAACTACTTGCAAGCTGTAATATCTGTCTTTCATATAACGTAGTTGTAAATCTGACAAGAATACCCACTAATCCTTCTAGGTAAAGATTTGTAAACCTGCTTGTTCTTGTTCCACTTATTTGGATTTCATTGATTATCTGTATAACTGCAGGTATTCTTCCCGTGTACAAAAGGGCTAGATTGAGTGGTAAGTTCTGGTGGGGCAACAATGCTAGGAATTTTGCAGCTATCACAATCTTTTCAGTTAATTGGGCGGTTTCAGGTGGTATTTTAATCAGGTTTTCTGGTTGGTCTTTAGTGTTACATAGTCTGTCTGCAAGTGTATGGCCCATGTAGGTTGTGAGTGTGAGTAAGAGCTTAAGGGTTTCAATTCCAAGTTCCTCAGATGGAGAGTCAAGAAATTCAATTAGGTGTAGCTTGCATCTGTTTCTTTAATCGCAGATACCACAGTGGATGTTGATTTTGGATATTTGATCAAACAGTGAAAAATCTTGATGAGGTTAATGCACACTTCATCTGAGGTCGAATTTCTTAGCAATTCAATGAGATTATACACAAAATAATGTGATGTCATTGTGTGTCCATGGGTGTTTACTTTGATGTTCTCGAAAAGAATACCTGAGTCGAGTAGGTTCGCTAGGATTGCGACTGATTCTTTCTTAGAATTCAGTCTTCCGCTATCAATTTTTCGTGTAAACATCTCTTCAATCATGATTGGGACAATACCTGCTTCTACAAGTGTATTACTGTTTCGTTGGTAGGATGAGATTTTTGCAAGACCGTTGAATGCTACTTTTCTTGTGAGAGATTTTTCACTCTGCACCATTTTGATAAGAGTTGAGGAAGCTCTTTCAGCAACATAAGTTTCAGAGTCATGCCCGAGAACAATTACCCCAAGGTATGCCCCCATCTGCATCTGCATGTCCTCGGATCCTGTTTCACTTATTCGTTTTAGAACATCTCACGGTTATTCATGCTACTATTCTGATAACTTGCAAAGGGTAGTTTGGTTATTTTAGTGTATGCATTATGGTGGACATGAGACCAAGTAAGAAAATTAATTGATAGTGAACATTTTGCAGGACTGAGGAAGTTACAAAGGACATACCGTCAATAAGATGGTTTAGAAGGGGTTCCAGGAGACCATTTTCGGCCATGCACTTTATGTTCTTCGGAGATTTCTCTAAGTTCCTTAGAATTTTGTTTGCGCTCTCTGCAGTAAAAGCATCTAAGGACTGGTTAAATTTAATAGTGATCAGCATCAGAATCGCCCCGGCTATAGAACCAATTTTCTCGCAAAGTAGTTCAGAGGTGGAAAGTTCTAGCAGCAATGACAGGGATGCATGCCTCTCTGGAAGGTGATTGCTTGACAACATCGTTATTATAATCGTTATAGTTTTTTTCTTTGCAATCATATCCTGCACACATGCACCCACAACACAAGAATATTTCTTTAAACTAACAAGACGAACAATGTTGGCGTCATGCACACGCTGTGGTATTAGACTTAACAGGAGAAATGTTGATCGGTAAACCAATGGCTAACTTCCAAGTTTATGCTCATAACAGCCATCTTATCGAGTGTATTATGTAAGTTATATTATGTAAAGTGAAAAGCTCATAAGAATATATGTAAACCTTGGCCTCGTCATCGTTTTCTACCAATAGCTGTAGTGTTGCAAGTGTCATGCACCTCACTTTCTTGTCCTTGTGAATTATTAACTGAGAAAGTAATGGTAAAACTCCAATTTTACGCACTTGAACCTTGGTATATGTCTTCTTCCGGCAGAGATACTGCAAATCTTTTAGTGCTTCAATTATCATAATGTCCGAGCTGCACAATGACAAAGCTGCCCGGGCAACTTTGATTCTTGCTGCTTCATTTCTCTCCGTCCACTCTTGAATTGTAGTCTTTAAAGCTATGTTGGTATTCAAGTCCGTAGTCACTAGTTTCTCCCCTGTGGTTGGACAGACAACATCCTCTGCAGTATCGCCTAGCTTTTTGAACCACTCTGTTTCGCCCTCCTCTCATAGGTCACTCCATTTGCTACAGTAACTGGGTCGTTCATGATGTCTTTAGTTAATGGGCAGAAAAATGTCTCGTATAAGGGTTCCATATACTCGTCCAGTCGTGGAGTTGTCTTTGATGACTCTGAACTACTACTGTCATGGTTACGTTGCCCCGAGTAATCTCTTCCACTAAGAAAATTGATTGTATTTGGCATGTCAAATGATTGAGAAACCTCTGTTGAGACTTGATCCACTGTGTAAAGATCAGTTTCTGTCGATTCTAATTTTAATACAGCTAACTCAAATGGTGGAAACTGTAATTGTGACTTTTGGCTTCTGATACTTGAATTTGATTGTGGCTAATCTCAAAATGAGCATCTTTCATCTCACGTGATATAGACCGAACAGCAATTTCTGCATATTCTTGGTCGGCAAAAACCGAGGATGGTATTAAGTTTAAGCTCTCTCCTATATTTCGTATGACACCAATTAACTGTTCTATGATGCTACTGACTTCAGGATCAGGAACCGATGAGACCTGATTACTGCATTTTCCTATCAGGAACTTTGCATGAACTACTTTTTCAGAGAGAGATTTTAGAATCTGTGTTGCATTTGGTGGTGAATAATCTGATGTCAGCAACTCCATTATAACGGGATTAGTTCGTTGAAAGTAGCATCCAATATCCATGAAGGTCTCGTTTTCTATTTTCACACACAACTAATTCTGCGATCTCTGAAATAGATGCCAACAGGGACTGAGCAAGAATTGTATTACAGTTTGGATCATCCTCCAGCTGCAGAACAGAAGGAGCTCCATGTTATTCATGATCAAGTTCATAATCGATAAAAGTGATTATAAAGACAGCGGTTAGTCTTCTTTCTAATATCTGATAAATTCACATTTAATTTAATAAAATAGGTTTCAGCTACATTTGTAGTGGAGTATTTGAGTCATATTCTAACCTTAATTTTTTTTTCCTTACATGATCACAGGTAAACTGAGTAATACTGAAGTCTGACGCAGAATCCCAAAGAATGTAGTGTTTCAGTACTTTAATGTTTACTATTAAGAACAAAATCAAGAGGTAACTAACTTTTCCCATTAAATTTGCAAATTTAGCTGAATGAAAAAAAATAGAAACTAAGGTTTTAGTTTCTACCAAGGTTATAGTTTCTATTAAATTTGCAAATTTTCCTTCAAGGTTTTCATTACTGGAGGAGAGTGTGAAGGTTTGAACAAATATTTGAAAACTGAAAGGTCAGGAATACTTACTGCTGATATCTTTTCCATGATCCTGTCTGAACTGGCTTCTGTATCCGAGCTTTCCTGAGTCATGTTAGAGCGAAAAATAGTTTGTTGAAAACACATGAAACTAGAAAGAATAGAAATGTCGTTGAAGTGTTCACATAACTAGCAAATTGTCTTTATTGTATTCATTGTAAAACTAAGAAAGCTACGTGTGATTTAATATAAACTCACAGTGACAGTTATTTGTCTCGTTATATTAGAATTTTACAAAGAATCAGCTCTTAGACCGATGCTGATTCATACTAAAAGAATATGGATGTGCATATTGTAGTGGATTCATACGGACAATCTAGTAAAGCATGGCAAAGTAACCATGGATCTGGTCAAACTGATTTCGACATATAGTTTGGTCTCAAACGCTTCATTTTCAGTTTTGGCAAGTCAAGGGAAAAAATTTGATCCGCACTGCGGGATCAAATATGATTCAGCTGCCTTATCACCGTTGGATAACACAGATGTGACATCATCTAACTCTTGAGTTAACTGTAGTTTATACTCAGTAAACTTTCGTATCTTTATTTAATCAGAACTAGTCATAAAAACCCAAGGTGACCAAACTTGTGGTACAAAACCCCGTTCAAATGTTGGGATCCATTAAAACTCCATCTTAAACAAAATTGATATAAAAACCCCAAATTTTTAAAATTTGATACAAAAACCCCAAATTTCAAAATTGGTTTCATCAAATTTTATGATGAACCAAAATTGGTTTCATCAAATTCTATGATGTTTCATCAAATTTTATGGTTTCATCAAATTCTTTGGGGTTTTTTGTGGATGGATAGTGACAACTTTGGGGTTATAACTCGCGGACCGTTATTTAATTTTCATATATTCACCTTTCCACCTTTTACTTAGTTTACCTAATACTACTTCCTCACTGCTAAAACCGTTAGCATCATCTTCATTGACACATCGGCTCCCGTAGCTATCTTGAGAAAAACACGGGTTATGGAGTAAAATTTTAGAGTACGAAATTGAATAAACAAGTTGTTTGTACCCAAAATTACTCTTGGGCACGAAACACGATGAATGGAAGATTTGGTGTGTGTTTAGGGTTAGGAGACGAATTGAAGATAAAAGAAATTGACTCAGGTTTTACGTGGTTCGGCGCGGTTGCCTACATCCACGGGTGAATCCCCTTGGGGAGTAATTTTTCATTGATGTTTGAATTACAATCTCATTTTCTCTCCCTCATATTGGCTACCCCTATTTCATTTACTCAAGCTCCTCACTATTTATACCATTGTATACACAATTTCAATATAACTTGAATGGCACTAATGCTCATTTATGCCTCCCTCTTCAATTTCGCATGAAGCTATTTGAAATTATTGTTGCATGTATGAAATCTTTGGAATAAATATTGCATGGCTCCATCTTATATTCTCATGACATGCTTTGGAATTAACTCTGCATGCCTCCATCTTCAATTACGCATGAAAATCTGTTTGCATGCTTCTTTGAATAAATTCTCCTGCATGAATGATGGTGACAATATTGGTGGACACCGGGCCGGAATAGCCGATGCATGGGTAGAGACGGTGGCGGACATCTGGAAGCATGGCTAGAAAGCTGGATGGCGGTGAGGTAGAGAACTTGGCTGGGAATTGGTTGGCGGTGCGGATGAGTATTTGGGTGGAGGTGCGACGAGCAACTTTGACTTTGACATTGACCAACGGTTGACTTTGACTTTAACCGAGTGTTGACTTTGGCCCGTTGTAATACTGTGGTGGTTGGATGCTTTGCGGTTGGTTTAGAGGGATTGGATGAGGGCCAAAAGATGATTCAAGCTCCAAGCCGGGCCCATTATGTGGCATTTTTGGTTATGGTACAAACATCGCCCCTCTTAACCTCCAACTTGTTGGGGGTTAAGACATTTTTTTTCCTTAGTCAATGACATAACATGCCCCCCAAGTGTGGATTATTGATGTTGAGGCGATTGGCAACCTTCTCCTGCTGTTTGCGGAAGTCAAGACGCCCCCGAGAGTAAATTTATGTTGCTTAAGTGTAAAGAAAACTATCTTCGTTGATTATGGAAATTGTAATCAAGTCGCCCCCAAGTGAGGCTATTGTGTTCGGCGGGAAACAGTTGAGTATGAGCCATTGTTGTATGCAAAATCGGAGATGAAGGTGAATCGCTTTCTATGTGAGCGTGATGCTTGAGTGGAGTGGTGTTGTGAGTGAGTGATAACTCCCCGATGTAAAATTGAACTGTGGTAGTTGCGTTGGACTTATCGATGGCCACAAAAACCTGTCTTCTCTTTGTAATGAGCAAAAGCTGGGTAGTAACGACATTGAGCAAAAATGGTTTGCGGCGACTTCAATCAGGTGGCTGCAGTGAAGCAGTAAAAGCATGCTGCTGGCGACTACGATCGAGTTGAGCTGCGAGATTCTGAACATCATTGAGCTACTGGCCGACTCGATCGAGTTGGAATCGCGGCTGACGAGCAAGAATGCTGCTGCGGCCAGTTTGCGGTCAGTTGGTTGCATGAGCTACGAACATAAGTTGGGTATAGCAACTTCGATCAGTGGGTTGGAGCGACATCGAGCATCGTGGCCATTGCGATCAATTTGGATGCGAGGCGACAGAGCAAAAGCGCGCTGCTGGCCAGTGCGATCAGTTGGGCTGCGGGAGTTGCGACAGCAGTTTGAGGCTGCAGCGACTCGATCAGTTGGATGCTGTGACGCAGTGAAGCGACCTGCTACGGCAGTTGCGATCAGTTGGACTTGCGGGAGTGACGAGCAAAGCGCACCTGCGGCTGATTCGCGATCAATTTGGACTGCGGGAGTTGCGAGCATAGGTCATCTTTGCATCCATTGCGATCAGTTGGAATGCAACAACAACGAACAAAGCTAAAGCTGCGGGAAGTGCGGACATAGTACTGGACTGCGGCCAGTGCGACGAGCAAAGTTATCTGCGGCCAGTTGCGATCAGTTGGACTGCGAGGCTGCGAATATGGTTTGGACTGCGGTAGCCTGATCATCTTATCTGCGCGACAACGAGCAAAGCTACAGCTGCAGCGTTGCGATCAATTTGAGCTGCGGGAGGCTGCGGACATAAGTGAGCTGCGGCAACTCGATCAGTTGGGCTGCGTGACATCGAGCAAAGTTATCTTGCGGCAGTTGCGATCAGTCGGGCTGCGAGAAGCTACGAACATAAGCTGGAGCTGCGGTAGCTCGATCTACTTGATCTGCGGCGACGACGAGCATTACGCGCGATTGCGATCAGTTGGAGTGCTGGAGAGAGCGAACTATCTTTGGGCTGCGGTAACTCGATCGGTGAGTTGCGATGATTCTTGAGGAAGCTAGGCTAAAACGATTCGATAAAACTAAGCTGCATCGATTGTGTCCAAGCTGATGCGAGAATTGATGAGTAAAACTGAACTGCATCGATTCGTCCAAGCGAGTCACGGCCGATTGCTTTTGAACAAGACTACA
This sequence comes from Papaver armeniacum, assembly GCA_023531295.1. Classification (NCBI taxonomy): domain Eukaryota; kingdom Viridiplantae; phylum Streptophyta; class Magnoliopsida; order Ranunculales; family Papaveraceae; genus Papaver; species Papaver armeniacum. The sequence continues at coordinate 108,468 of JAJJWW010001842.1, read as the reverse complement.
ATAATTCGATTAACTTAACTGTAGCAGTTTAACATTACTGATTGTAATAATTGCGTCAAAATATTAGGGTGTATGCTTGCCCCCTCTTAATCCTGTAACTCGTTGTAGGATTAAGAAGTTTGGGTTACCTGAAGTTTCGATTTTCAGAAGCTTGATTCCGCATTGCATTTAGGTGCCATGTAACTCGCCCCCAAGCGTATGGAGTGTTACGCAGCTTGCCCCAAAAGAGTTATTTTAGACCATGAGGTGTTACGTATCTCTCCCCCAAGTGACAGTCAGTTACATTGAAGTGATTTGCAATTCGCCCCAGAAGATAGTGATTGTCATGCTGCTCAATGCTCGTACAAGGGTGCACTGCCTTGCTGCATTTTGCTCGCGCATGAAATTTTGAAGATGTCTGCTATCTGGAATTCGCGCGGGGGGCCAATCCCACTATTCCAGATGCGCGCAGAATTGAAATGTGTGCATCTCCTCGTGAGAAATGCTCGCCACATTATAGGTGTCTCATTGAACAAAAGTATGCATGACTATATAAAAAGATGCGAAAATATGTAAATTGTATACGTACCGTATTGAAAGTGTTATTGCGACTTCGTTTATGAAGCAATTAGGATGCCCACTGGCTATGTTGATGTTTTCCAGCGACGATGACTAGTATAGTTGCCTTAGCGTCTCGTCTCGACTTAGTAACTAGATTTTTCTGTGGGACTGGAATGCACCAGTTAAATCAAAACTGGATTGAAGACAGTTGCCACAGAATCAGTATTTAAGAATTGCGATCACCGTATCTTGAACAATTATGCATAAAAGCTGGTATGAAGCGATTGTGAGGAAAACTGCATCTTGAAAGCTTGATTTTGGGAAAATCGGACTACATCGATTCGACCAACTAGGTGGTAGGAATTAAAAAGGATCTGCGCTTGATTCGATCAAGCTGCAGCCGGTATTCTTTGAATTACGGCGATTCGATCAACCGATCCAGTAATATTTATGACTAGCACCGAATATGTGCGTATTGAGGTTTACGAATCGAACCAGGTAATCACAAATTGCACACGGGCGTTTTGTAGGTAGAAACTCACGAATAGCATTCCGAACATTGAATATGATATGTAGTTTTCACTTGATAGTGGTTGATGTGCGCTCGGAACCCCAAAAATAATTTTTCAAACTCAAGAGTTTTCTCCTGTATATTGTAGAAAATTGAAAGGTGATTCCAACGAGCCAAAAATCACTCAATTCGGACTTAAAACGAAGAAGTTATTGACGAAACAAGATTCCAAAAAGCATGCGTGACGTGGCTGACGTGGCACTGATGACTGGACATGGCTGTCGCTGACGTGGCATAATTGATGACGTGGCAAGTGTTGTTGTGGACCCTTGCTGACGTGGCATGTTGACTGGACCTCACTTTGTTGACGTGGCATGCTGACTGGACCAGTTTGCTGACATGGCGTCTGACGGGCACCAAATCTACTGACGTTGCACGCTGACTGGACCGCACTTGCTTAAATTTAATGTAGCAGTGAGTATCAAAGTTTGATGTACCACAGAGCATCAACGGTTGACATACGCAGACATCGAAATTTGATGTAACAAGAAGCATCGAACTTTTTCTAGGAGTTGAATTTTGATGTATCTCGGATCATCGAAATTGGATGTACCAGAGAGCATCAACGGTCTGTGTATCCGGCGCATCGAAGACTGATGTACCATTGATGCATCAAACTGTTCCTTAGCCCTGACGGAAGTGGGTGAGAAAAACCTGCGTTGAATTGGGTTATCGTATGGTGCGGCTTCGCTGCATTTTTTTTTTTTTTTTTTAACTTTTCGCCACGCTTTTCACGAACTGTGATCTTTCCCCTCGAGCTTTTGTAACAGTTTTGTGAATTGTTATATTTTATTGTCTTGCAACGGTTGGTGTAACAGTTTAGCAGTTGTTGTCTTTTCTCCTTGAACTTTTACAACAGTTTTCTGTAACGGTTATTTGAGAAATCTTTGTGGTCCTTTTCGGAAATTTTTGTGATGCTTTTAAGGTCTTCTCTAGGGTTTCCAAACGCTTGGAGACGTGGCAATTTGACAACCCTTCGATCATGACAGATATGATTTTGACATACTTCAAACTCGAGCAATTGGACACTTCATTATTTGAGAAGCAAATTTTTTTGAACTTTGGATTTGTACATCTGCCAGATCGAACATCCGACAACAATCTTGGTGATTTTTTGCGGTGAATAAGCTATGGTGGCTTCAATTGCGATGTTGGACTCGGCCGATTGCGATCAACTGGACTGCGATGCAGATTAATTAAGCTGATGCAAGCATTGCGATCAAGTGGATTGCGGTGATTTAAAACAAAAACGGACCAAGCCATGTTGCGGATCGAACATCCGAAACAATTTTGATGATGTTTTTCGCCATCTTTCACCGTGGACGAGCGTCCACGATAAGCGGTTTCATCGGTCTTTGTTGCGATGCGATTTTAGTGGTTTTGAAGGTAATAGTTTCCGCAAATTTGAAACAGTGAACCTTGATTGCGATAGTTGCGATCAAGCTGGACTGCGATATGTGCGATTCTATGGTCGGCCGGTGCGATCAATTGGGCTGCGACCATTGTGATCAAAGCTGGGTTACGCGGCTACGATCAAGCTGGGATCGTGATGATTTCTCACGACGTTCAAATAGACTTTTTCACGGAAAACGATTTTGAAGCATTTTGTACAACTTTTCTCAATGGGAGAACACGATTCCTTTCTCGTTTCCCCTTAGTCGGCGCCAATGTTTGTACCCAAAATTACTCTTGGGCACGAAACACGATGAATGGAAGATTTGGTGTGTTTTTAGGTTAGGAGACGAATTGAAGATAAAAGAAATTGACTCAGGTTTTACGTGGTTCGGCGCGGTTGCCTACATCCACGGGTGAATCCACTTGGGGAGTAATTTTTCATTGATGTTTGAAGTACAATCTCATTTTCTCTCCCTCATATTGGCTACCCCTATTTCATTTCTGCTCCTCACTATTTATACCATTGTATACACAATTTCAATATAACTTAAATGGCACTAACTGCTCATTTATGCCTCCCTCTTCAATTCCGCATGAAACTGCTGAAATTATTGTTGCATGTATGAAACTTCTGGAATAAATATTGCATGGCTCCATCTTAAATTCTGCATGACATGCTGGAATTAACTCTGCATGCCTCCATCTTCAATTCCGCATGAAACCCTTTTGCATGCTTCTTTGAATAAATTACTGCATGAATGATGGTAATGCGATATTAGTGGACACCGGTGGCGGAATAGTGTTGCATGGGTAGAGACCGGCCGGGAAAGACATCTGGGCAAAAGATGGCTAGAAAATGGATGGCGATGAGGTAGAGAACTTGGATGGGAATTGGTTGGCGGTGCGGATGAGTATTTGGTCGGAGGTGCGGCAAGCAACCCGACTTTGACAAATTGACCAACCGTTGACTTTGACTTTGGACCGAGTGTTGACTTTGACCGTTGGCCGGTCATTGTAATAACGGGCGGGTGGTGGTGGGCTGCTTCGGTTGACTAGTTAGAGGGCTTGGATGAGGGCCAAAAGATGATTCAATCTCCAATTGGGCCCATTATGTGGCATTTTTGGTTATGGTACAAACACAAGTGTCTAAGATGATGATGTGTGATGAGATATGAATTCTTAAGTACACGAGGTAGAAAGGGTTCAAAGTATAGTATATATACTATGCACCATTGTTGAATTTTAAGGGTAAGTGAGTGAGATTGAGTTAATAGATTTTTATGTGCTAAACTTGACTATACGGTATGTATTAATCGTTGCTACACAGAACCAATAACACCTCGTGATTGTTTTTGTATCATCGAATGATCTTTTCCTTCTATGATTATGAGTTCTCGAGAAACCGGGGAGGAACCCATGCACTAAATTTTGTTAAACCAGAATTTCTTGTCTCGATTCTAGCGCAGGTGATAAAGGCCTAAAGAAAATCACTAGTGCGAAACATGGGGATTAATAACTCCTTGCAGCCAAAACCAACAAAAATCATTACACATGGGCACTAAAGAAGTAAATTTGAATAATGAACGGAACTTAGCGATCTCGTTGTTGTATGTCTGATAAATTTAGTTCTGAATGAGTGCACGACAAGGTTGATACATATGATACATGAATCATTATTCTTTTTCTTTGCAAGTAACTTATTTTACTTGTCTCCACTTATCACGATCTTGCCAATAATAGGCAATTAGTTGCAGTGTAGTGTATGAATAACAGATAGATGTAACCCTACGAATTCATATTCGAATCATGAATCAAGAATTGCCAGGTTAGTATAATCGATTTTTAAAAGAGAAAACTACCAACAGTACTTGGTTTGTTTGATGTCTTTGGGAAGCTGTACTTTTGAATTTTGTGGAAGTAGCGGATATAAGAGGGCGCCTAAAATGCGAACATATGAATCCTATAAAGATACGGCAGTTTACTAAATATTCGGCTAAACAACTCTAGTTAAGTAAGAGTTAGATGATGTCACATCTATCTTATCGGGTACATTATTTATATGTCCCTACTTTTGGCACCCAATAAATATATCCTTATACAACAATAAATGTGTCCCTACTTTTTAATAACCTTATCCATTTAAAATTAGATTACCTTAATACCCTCACTCATATAATATTTTTCTTTATTTCAAAATGGAACAAATTTCTTCCTCTACCACTTCACCACCACCATTAGCACCACCACCACCAACATTCAAGTACCATTCCACCACCACCGTTCAATAACCACCACCTACCAACCGCCACCACCACTAATATTCCACCACCACTCCTTCACCACCACCATTACACCACCAACATCCTCCTCCACCACCACTAGTCGTCATGCCACCACCACTAGTCCGCATAGCCGCCACCACCGGTTCGGATATTTTTGTATCAACAACAGTAGTTCATCCAAATGAAAATGGAACCAACAGTAGAAGTTGATCCAATTTAGGGGATCAACAACGGTAGTTGATCCAAAAAACAAAAGGATCAACAGTAGAAGTTGATCCAATTTAGGGGATCAACAATGGTAGTTGATCCACTAAATTGGATCAACAATGAAAGTTGATCCATGTAAATGGAGTGAACTTGGCGTGAGTCGAACACGCATCATCTGACATGGAGTCAGTCATGCTACCATTGAACCACAAGTTCAACATTGGAAGAAAATTACATGATTTAAACTACAAGCATGATTATACTTATCCAACGAAATATTGTCAACAATAGGATTTGAAAGGATCAACAACAGTAGTTGATCCCATAAAAAATTGGGTCAACAACAGGAATTGATCCCATAAATGGATCAACAAAAATAGTTGATCCCATAAAAAATTGGGTCAACAATAGCAGTTGATCCCATAAATTGGATCAACAACAATAGTTGATCCCGTAAAAACTGAAGTAAGTAGGTTTACTGAAAGGACAATTGCTATACTTGGAACACCATCAACAAATGCAACCAAAATCACACCCAATCTCCACCACAATCACAGTCAAACTCCACCACCAACATCACCACAAACATCCAGAACCACAATCACAGTTTTAGAAAAATAAGAATTTAATCATATACAAAACCCCCAAAATCTGTAATCACAATTAAACCACTATCATTCTGCCGTCAATTTCATCATCCCAGCTTTACCACCATCACCACCACCAGAAAGTTAAACAAGAAAAGGAAGATAATCACTACAATCATAACAATCTCATTTTATCTCCATCCCCAATTTGAAAATTAATAGAACTTGAATTTCGAAAAGAAAAAAACAAATCATACCTCCACCACCGAATCATATTACAGGATGAAAAAGAACAAATCATACCTCCTTCACCACTGCCAACGCCACCACCACCATCATCATCTTGAGCTTCAATAATTTAAACAAGTTCACCTTTATAATTACTAGAAAACAAAACCTAAAATTAAATCTCGATCTGAAAACAAAACCTAAAATTAAATCTCGATCTCTTTGAATCTGTATTTAAAAATTAATGTTCAGAAGAAGAAGAATGAAGATCTCTGAATATGAATCGTCTGTTATTGATAATATTTTTCGATTGAATCCTGAATTTATTGACGGCGGCGAAGGTGATGGTAGTAGCAGAGATGGTGGTGATGATGGTTGGAGAGAGAGAGAAGAGAGACGGGTTTTTTCAGATGTGATAAATTTTGATCGATTTGTATAAGCAAGGTATTTGTGGGATTATTAATAAAATCAGATTCTTTTTAAAGATGGAGGGATATAAATATTATTGATAGGGATAATTGTGAAGGCCCATCAAAAGTAGGGACAATAGTTCAATTTCCACTATCTTATCCGGCGGTTATGAAGCCACAAATTCATATTTGATCTCGCACTGCGTGATCAATTTTTTTTCCTCAAATCATCCCCAATCTCGCAAATCTTGTAATCTATTTTACTCTATTTTATTTTTGTGTATCGTTGTACAAGTTTCTCGAATGAAAAAGACTGGAAACCACCGTTATTTAATTCCATGGGTTTGGTAAATGTTGAGTTGATTGGGTAAAATGGTGACATGCCCATAAGTAACATAATACGAATGTATTTATTTTGCAAAATAATTTTTTTTCTTATCGGCTGAGGTGGTGATGTGTACATAAGATCAGGGTACACGGCCATGGAAGCATCATGTGAAAATATGACACTAGTAATGGGAATTGGGGATGGATTTTTTTGGTAGAGAAGGTCTTCAACCATGTCGTTTCTCTGTATGGCTATATGTTCTGCCACATGAATGCTGGCTCACCGGAAAAAATAAGTTACATGTGTTGTCTTTGCAGGTGTCCAACAGTTAAATTTGGTCCACACTTAATCCTACTTATATCAGGGACAACACCAGGGATTGCTTTAATTTTGTATTGACCTAGGCTGATGTTAATAATCAAGTGATAAAAATGAAAGAAGTAAAAGAAAAATCGTAGACATGGGCCAGAAGACTACCTGGGCTGAAGCCTAGGTAGCCCTCTCCCCAGATCCGTCCATGTCTTGTATTAAGAGGATTTTTTTCCCTCTTTTTGGGTAGCAAATGTGGCACGCGGTAGCAAATTTTTCTTATGAAGGAGATTTTTAGGAGAAAAAGAATAAAAACGTAACCAGAGCTAACTAAATCGAAAGATTTTCATCATCAGGTGAAGTAACTATATTCCATTTCTGTTGAATCGTTCAAACGTAATTTAAAGGAAAATCTTCATCTTATTTGTTTGTTTGGTACGGTTTTTTATTATGACTTCATTGACGGTTTTAGAAGAAAATGAATAACAATGTATTTCAATTTATAGTTCCCAATCTAACCAGAGCTAATTAAACCGAAAGATTTTCATCATCATGTGAGGAAACACAAAGTCACATTTTTCTTCACTGTCACGAGACTAGGAAGCTGTGGAACTATCTTTTGGACAGTTTTGTAGTAAACTAGGTCTTCTCTGAGAGTGTGAAGACAAACATTTGGGAATGGAAAAACAAAAATAGTAGTGCATTGGTGAAGAAAATTTGGGGAATTCTCCCTTTTGCAATTCTGTGGAACATTTGGAAAGAGAGGAATTGCAGGTTGTATAATAACAAGAAGAGAAGACTAGAACATCTAATTGTCTTTGTTAAGTGTACAACGTATAATTGGTCAGTGCACACTAAGCTTTTGAGGGTTACTCTCGTAGTACTTTAATCTGTAATTGGAATGTTGTTATAGGAAACAACTAACTTTCTTTTTTTCTCTTCATTCATTCTTTTGATGAGTGAAGATTTTTTAAACAATTTGTCCTTTTTATGTCAAAAAAAATATTATTATTATGGTCGGGGACCCGCTTTTTACTACACTTAAAGTTTCAATTGTCATATATATATATATTTTGTGAGGTTATTTAGTTAACTGGTTCATATCTGGACTTAAAGGAATTTTTTTTGTAATAACGTATTAACCTATTGTGGATAATTATGACTGGGACAACGTTTGCCAGCCACGTTTGGTGTTGAATGGGTTTGATGAATCCAGCTGCTAGTAGTTTCTGAACTTCAATTTTAATTTGTTCCTCGACTTCATGCCTGAACTTCCTGGGCGGTTGTTTGACAGGTTTGGAGCCGGGGGTTATGTGTAAGTGATGCATGACCAATTTGTCATCCAGACCGGGCATTTCCTTGTACGTCCAAGAAAAGATATCTTGATACTCCTTCAGTAGGCTTATCAATCCTATTCGTACCTATGATGACAGTGCAGAACTGATCAAGATTGGCCTTGGATTTTCCTCTGTTCCGGTGTTGATTGTTTCAAGATCATCAGTAGTGGAGCCAGTGCCATCTTGCAATTGTCGTGGAGCATCATGAATTTATTCCTCAAGCGATCGTTCGTTCTGACATGCTTCTCCGGGGCGGGGAGACTTTTCATCGACCTCCCCTGCTAATTGATAATCTCTATGTCGGAGGTAAATGACCCTTCCTTCCGCATCATAGCTGGTTATAAAGTGAGATCCCTTTTTAGTGTGATCATGAGTTAAGCCTTGATCCTGGTGGCGCTTGAGCGGTGTAGCAGGCGACTTTGAGGATCTTACTTCGGCCATTGAAGATGATGGTTTTTCAGCTTTCTCGATGGATTTCCAACCTGGGAGCGGAGCGCTGTATATTTTCCTCAGAGGCGCGGGGATGCTTTTTTGAGGTTCGAGGAATTTAGCATCATAAACTGGAGCATAAGGAGATGATGAAGCTTCAATGGGAACAATCTTGTTCTTGAGCAGAGCCTTCATACATTGATGGTACATTGAGGGAAAAACCTTGTTATCATGGAGGCACGGTCGTCCGAGTATCATATTGAAAAGGCGGGGGTCTAACAACCACATCCAATATTTCGCTTAGCAATATGTATGGACTAACTCTAATATACTTTCAAGAGAATCATCTAGACAGTCAGACTCAATCTTAAGAAAAGTATATCAAAGAGTTATATCTCAATTTCTCAATTTAATTTTCAATCAAACAAATAGGAATTTGCGAGCCCGATTGAATATAAGAAATAACTTGGACGGTATCAAAAACCAATATCCAAGTGTCAATCAATTTAATCAACAACCAAAGGTTGGATTCACAGTTGATTGAACTTACGCACAACCTGTGATATTTCAATCATATAAAAAATATAATGCGGAAAAGAAATAACACAGACAATAGAAGTTTTGTTAACGAGGAAACCGCAAATGCAGAAAAACCCCGGGACCTAGTCCAGATTTGAACACCACACTGTATTAAGCCGCTACAGAACTAGCCTACTCCAAGTTAACTTCGGATTAGAATGTAGTTGAGCCCTAACCAATCTCACACTGATCAAGGTACAGTTGCGCTCCTTACGTCTCAGAATCCCAGCATGACTCTACGCACTTGATTCCCTTAGATGATATCACCCACAACTAAGAGTTGCTACGACCAAAAGTCGAAGACTTGATAAACCAATATGTCTCACACAGAAAAGTCTATTGAATAGTGTAGATGGGGCAAAACGATTTGCTGGTTTTTACGGAATTGAGGAGACGACCGTACGGAGGAGACTCCTTGAACCGAGCTAAATGTTCAACCTCACACAGATGAACTGCAAGAAGGGAGTGCTTTCAATTCGAGAGATCAATCTGTAGTACTCCGTCCTAAACCAAGACAATGGTCGTTCCAGAGTAAATTCGGTCACAAGAGAGGATGGGTCGATTTGTAGGAGGGAATCTTAGAAATGTGTGGAATCAATAGTAATCAAAGATTGTAGGTGTGTTGAGAATTCTGAATATGATAAGTTCTGAATGATTGAAATTGTTCAGTTGAGAGTAATTGCTCAATTGATGAGTTGTTGATCTCGTGTTGTCTGTGAGACGTGAAATCGTTGTCCCTTCAATCATGATTCAGAGACTTATTTATATTGTTGGAATTATAGTGACCATGATCCCATGAAGTGTGACAGTTGATGGAATCAAAGAGTGGGGAAATAGAAATCTTGTTTGAAACCAATTGCTCATCGTGCGGAGACTTGGTTGATTTTCCATCCACTACTTTGTTAACTCCTTCAACTGATTGCATGACTTGCTCACGTTCCATCGTGTGTATGAACACACGTGCCGTAGACCGCCAGACCAAAACCCTAGTTAATATCCCCCCATGTAACACGATTGATGTCTCGTGTGATTGTGGAGTCTGCAAGGCAGACGTGTATTTAGTTAGTCGGTTATTGACTTCATGACTTCATGGGACGATGAGTCCTTGTATTGTTGAGTCGAACGTGATTTGGAAATGTTCTGAGACTCATGAATTGAACATGTCTGTTGAGACAGAGATATAATGTGAATAAGTTAACGTGAGCAAATCTTGCTCATTCGATGAATTGTTGAATATTGATAGTTGAACCAATATTCTTTGGTTTGAGCAAGTATTGCTCATCCGAGCAAATATTCCTCGTTTGATGAATTATGGTAGCATGACCAAATAAAATATTAAATCGAATACCGGCAATTGAACCAAGTATGATAAATAAAATGTTGATCACGGGATCAACGTAAAATTATTAGCGTTTGAATCGGAATCATTAACCTTGGACTCAAAACCCTAATTTAATCAATTAATGATTTACCGACGGTTTATTGAAAATTAACCATGGAGTGAAGAGAACCGCCTACATGAGATTATGGGTTGACCATGTAGCGCCTAGATGCTCATGTGAGCAAATATCAAGGTCTCATGAAGACCAGTTGATTTGATGAAAGAATGATTAAATGTTAGTTTAATCATTTATTAAGATAATGCTCGTCTGAACCTTAGGTGATAAAACCTAATTAATTATGAAGAGATGAGGGACCGACCAAGGGGTCATGAAACCAGCCCTGGGTGGTCACGGGATCAAATATTGATCGTTTGAGCAATCCCAGTTGGTTGAAACCCTAATTAGCGCCCTTTACTAGAATCGATGTAGAATTCTCATACGGACTCGGATTTTGATGGTCCGCCCCTCCATTCTGTACGGAAAAGAATTTCCTATCTCCTACCGCGGGAATATTTAGGTTTTAAGCTCGTTCTGGAGGTGAAAACAGCCCGAGAGTAAAACTCAAGAAGAATTCAAGAGGGACGGTAGGAGAGAGTTTGGGCCCAATATGAGCGATTGTGCAAATTAGGTCAAATTGTGAAAATACGAGGGACCGGCTCCTTGCAAGACAAAGAGCCAACCTTGGTCGGTCAAGATAACATGCTCACGTCACCGAAGTGTTCGTGTCTTAGTCCTGAGAATTTCGATATTTTCTGATGTGGTTTGAGTAATCATTTGAGAAAATATGAAGAAATCAGGGATTTTTGCTGAAACCGTGAAAACTTCATGAGATGAAGGAAAATAATTATAAAATAAAGGAATGATGAGGCGTGGGACCGCTTAGGCCAAGGCATGGCCGGCCGTCCAGTGACCATGGTCCCGTGGTGCCTTTCTTAATTTTATATTATTTTTCATGAATTTATGAAAATATCATGAATTTAGGGAATTTGTTGAAATCAAGGAGTTTCCTTGAAGGGAAGGAGTTTCCATGGGATCAAGGAAGCAAATAATATTAAAATAATAAAAATAAGGGTGTGTGGGACCGGCTAGGGCATGGCTGGCCAGTTGGGCCAGTCCCACGAGTTTTCCTTAATTTTATGTATTTTTGATATATTTTCCATGATTTGAAGGAATTTTCATAATTTGAAGGAAATATCATGAAATCAAGGAATTTCATGAGATCAAGGAAACCTTAAAATAATAATAATAAAATAAAGGGACGTGTGAGACCGGCTAGGGCATGGTCGGCCGGCTTGGGCCCGGTCCCATGGGTTTCCCTAATTTTATATTATAGTTTTCATGGGTTTATGAAAATACCATGAGATTGGGGAAATAATAATAAAATAATGAGGAACCATGGGGTGTGGGGCCCGCCGGGATCAAGACATGGCCGGTTGGCTAATAATCACGGCCCCACAGTATTTTCCCTAATTTTATATTATTTTCTTAGTGTGAAGGAAACACCATGAAATCGAGGAGTTTCCTCAAACGAAGGATATTTGTTCAATCAAAGGATTTTCATGAACTCAAGGAAAATAATGAAAAAATATGATAAAATATAAAATCAAGCGTGGGATTGGCAACGGCACGACCTACCGGGTCGGTGAGCCCAATCCCAGCGCCTTGGTCAATATTTAATTATTTATTATTTTCCTTCCTATTTGCATAGGTTCATCGTTTAAATCGTATTTTGAAATACTCATTCGTGCGGTGATTGTTAGTACATTGTCGTTGAGTACACTTGCACCATTTAAATCGGGGCTTACTCGGAGGTAGCTCGAGACGCCTGTGTTGAATATTTATTACTAACCCATGGAATTCTCAGGGAAGAACCATAGATTGAAGTAACGAAAAATTGTGAAAATATTTGAATATTTTCAGAAATTCAGTGGATGAATCCAAGAATTTAAGAATAATTAACTGATGGCTCTATACTAGCAGAGCAAGCTTTCTAGGAGCATTAATTATTCTGACATGAGCCTGCTGGAGGTTCATATCCTTTATATAGTCAGGGAAAACTGTTGTTTGTATCCTGAAGACGTTATCGCTCTATAATAGCTGAGCAAAGGCCGTCTAGAGCCGTCAATCTCGTGATTCTATATAGAAATAATTCTTTGAAGTGTCCAGTATTCATGAGATATGCCGTTGTCCAGCCGAGAGACTACATATCCGCATGTACTGCGAGAGATGTATTCTCGTCGGAGATTTGATGAGAGACCCGTGTCTTAATTCTCACGTCTGATTGCTGGATCAGAAGTTCGTATAATTATGGGTTTACGAATTTAGCCTTTGTCGAAAATCCACCATCTACATTAAGTCCCCTTCTTAGTGAGGAAAGTCGTGTTCCTCAGTCAGCATTGAATGGTGATTTTCCGGTTATGAACAGTGCAAGTAATTGAACTTAGTCGTAAGTTAAGACATTACCGGATTTTCAATTGCGCGAGCAAACCACGACTTGAACGAAGATCCCAGTGGAATGATAGAGCATCGTCTCGACGAGCATAAATTGCGCAAGACCGCTTTCTTTTCAAGTTGATAACTTGTTCGTGTTAAAATTATATATACATATGCATGTATAGATGTGAGTTTTGTAAAAACCTTTGTTTTAGGAACGAACGTTCGTTTGATCGTTAGTTTAAGAAACTAGCAATAATCCTTAATGTAGGAGACATTTTTTTTATATAAATATGTGAGATTTTAATAAACTCTCGTTTCAAAGGTGGATGCTTGTATGAGAGAAAAAGTTTTTTTTTAAATAGACGTGCGTCTGTTAAAATATTTGTTTATGAGCTTTCATGAAATTTTTTATTTTCGATATGTAAGCTTTCACAAATTTTTGAAAATATACTCTCGAGGGAACAAAAATATATATAGACGTGAGTTTCACGTTAAAACATATTTTTGTAAAATCAATGTTTTGATTTTGAACAACTGTTGAAAGTAGACAATTATACATGGTGAAATAATGTATACGTATGTGAGTTTTCACAATTGTAGAATGGACGTCTCGTCCAATTTTTTGAAAACCAAAGGGATGTTAAAATTCATGTGGGTTGTTCACGGTTTTGTGAAAATCAAGTTATGATTTTGAATAAGAGTTTTGCTCGTCTTTGCAGGTTTGAAGGAACGAGCAAGTTTTCGAAATTCTGACGTTATAATCACTACAGCTAGTGAAATTGTAAATAAGTAAGAGTTGAGAGTTACCATTTTTGTAGACGCCCGATGTGAGCATCCTAATTCCATGATTCATTGTTTTGTCGAATCCTGCGCTTGTATGAACAATGTCTTTGAAATAGCCACTTTGCAAGAATGACCGACTCAAGGATGATACTTCCAAAGATGGTGTTTCCAGAGATGACATCTCTACGGATGAAACTTTAAGAAATGGTATTCCTAGGACATCTGAGTGATGGTGAGAGATCCTTCATACTTAGTTATACTTCTGCTTATTTATACTTATGCTTATCGTATGGTGAAATCCCGGATAAATGTAGATCCCACAGAAATGGAAGAAAGTCTACGGGAGCGGAGAACCCAAGGAATACAAGATGTTAGCAAATGACGCGCAGTCCCCAGCCGTTTCTCTGGTGAGTTGTTAGCGCTCCTTGTGTCATGAGTTTTACCTGCCCGTGCAATTAGGATCACGATACCAAGGATTATTACTTCTTTTAGTCTTTTCTCCATCGATTGACGGCCTCAACTTGTTCCCGGAAAACAATCCAAAGATCGATGAAGAAGTCGATGTAAGCATCTCTTTCGTGCAGGCGATCGTGGCATCTCCTTGAATGAAATAATAATAATTATTGTTGATGAGTCCAGGAAGAAATCATTGTAGATAAGCATCATGTTGATGAAGTGCACTCTTCTTGGGGCATGGGAATATGGAGAATTCCCGAAATCCCGAACCAAATGGAGTTAGCGGCGTTATCAATGGAGATCCCGGCATTGTCGAGCCTTCGAATGATTTAGAGACTCCCTTAGTAAGTATATATCCTGTAATCTCTTTATAAAAGTATGAAATTGCTGATTTTTGAATGAATGAATGAGAATCCATGTGAGTATACGAGTAACTTCGTCGAAATACGTCGCCAGAAAATTTCAGACTTCATCCTTTAATAGAAACGCTGTAGAATCTTCGTCCGAAGTCATATTTTCGCGGTCTTCCCATGTATCCTTATGCCCAGGAAATTTCCAAGCTTTAGTGAAGAAGACTTTTAAGTTTTGAGGACGTTTAGGGGTCTAAATCGATGAAACAGTAAACTTCCAGGAGACCTTTAGAAAATTTTCAGCTGGCATGTGGTCCAATGTTTTGGCTACAACTCTTCGCTCGTTTCTCCAATTGCTGTGAGTTTTGGATATATTGTAGAAGACATCCATCCGAAGAGAATGGTATATTACCCATCCCTAGATTCTTCACCAATTTCTCCCAGCTCGCCTCTTTGTGCATGACAGTAAAAAATCGTTTCAGACGAGCGTGTTGTAAAACACTCTTGTTGTGTCTTTGGACCATTCGTTTGTGTCTTGAATGGTTGGTGAAGGATTTCGATGTCATTGATTCATTTGAGGTCAGGAACCCTTGATTGATACATGAGCATGGTGGTGCTTGCAGCGCCATCTTCTGTCAGTAGTAGAAACATTACTTCTAAAACCCTGGTCACGGGACCATAGCTGATGTTGCTCTCAAGAGGGGGTGATGTAATGACCATGGTTTCATGTCCCGGTGGTAGCATCCCTTTCATGATGAATGATTAGCACATGAGAGTCTGGTACCACGAGTATTGGACCGTGAAACTGATCGTCATGATTAGTGGACCATCAGTCCCCAATATTTTGTTAAATCTCTTCCTTTCGTCTTCTATTCTTCTGGCAAGACTTGGATAGAGGACACAGGTAGAAAAATTGATGTAAAGACCTAGGTGTTCGAAGTTGGAGGTACCTTGATGAAGTACTTAGTGGAAAGACCGGTGGACACCGATCGATCGTGGAAGTTTATGAATCCCGTCTAAGAATTGCTGCTTGCATGTTATACGCTCTGGGAGCCAGAAACCTCATACGACGCTCGAATTCAATGCTTGACCCCAACTTTTGAAGCTAAGAGACTGAGTTATCATATGAGAAAAGAATCACTCAATTTGGAGTTGTAGAGGTTATCCAACGAAGCGTGCACATTTGTAATTTGTAATCCCATGCAAATTTTTCTCTAGATTTCGTAGACTCGACGGAAAGGCCATATCTTTCAGCTCATATGTCCGATTGATGCGCCCTTTTGTTATGTTGTAGAAGAGACGTAGAAGAACATCTTTTGTTGAGGAAGCATTGTCACATTCCTCACCCATTGGTACGTTTTTGTAAACCCATGGACTGAAGTGTGTTGTATCTCATTTGTGGAGGTGATGAGAACATCTTGTTGAAGACTTTGGATTATACCCACCAGTCGTGCAAGCTTTGGGAAGAATTTCATGTGAGCATTTTATCAGGTCTACACATCTTGATATGAATCATTAGTTATTGGAGAAGTCTGCTTCATGTGTAACACTTCAGAGAATGGTTAGTTGATGAAGCCGGATGTTGCACCTGAGACTGTTGTTGATGCTGGGATCATGATGAGTGCTAAATAGTGCATATTTATACACCTTTTTATTGGCATTTTACTCATCTTTTGCGCTTAGAAATAAGATATTATCCCAGATTCTGTGTTTTCTTTGTTTTCAAGAATAAATATTTGTATTAATTAATTTTGTGTTTTTAGGTAATAAATAAAGCTTGGAGAATCGAGGAGCCAAAGGAGCAGAGAATGGAGTCGAGCATCTATGGAGCAGAAAGCCTAAGCCAGCACAAACAGATTGCAACCCAACAAGTAGCAACTCATCTACAAGACATGGGCTAGAGCTACCCATGACCCGGATCCGAACCCGCTCATCCCGAGCCGTTAAGATCTTCACTGGCCACATCCTACGCTCGCTCCGACTTCCTCATCACATCTTGATGCGCTCGCTCAACACCCATCACTCCAAGTTTCCCTCGGCCTCGGATCCCCATCACTCCATCCCACGCTCGCTCGGCCGTCTCATCATCACTCGATGTACCTGCCTCACAACACGAAACTCTCTATACCTATACCCTAATCGACCTTACCCATTTTCTCTTCTTTCTTCTCTTTCTTCTCTTCTCCTCTCCACCCGACAGAGTGCAGCTCGCTCTCCCATACCTTCTTCTCCATCTCCTCCTCTCACTCGACAAACCACCACCTCACCACCTCTCCCCGTCGCCATCACCACCGGCTCTATCAACCACATCCGCACCCTCTCTAGAGCTAATTTTCTCTCACTTAGCTTCTTTCAACCCTAGAAGCTAACTTAGAGAAAACTAGAGCTAGGGGTTAGCCAACAACCATGCATGGCGTCTCGAGCCAAATTGACGTGAGAGAGCGAATTCAGTATGGGTGAGAGTAATTTTTACTTAATTTATGTTTTATAATAAATTAGGGTTTGGTATTTTTGGGATATTTTCACATGTATAAATAGGAGGCGTCTCGTGAATGTTTTTGGCATGCCTCGGGATAGCCAACATCACTTTAGTTTTAATTTGTAGTTCTCATTACTCTAATCATGTTTTAGTTCAAATTGCTAGGGTGGATATGAAACCCTAACTTTCTATTGTGTTTCTCATACTTTAAATGTGATTCTTGAATGCTTGAATACTTCCCAAGATAGAGTCTAATCTTAGCATATCAACACATTGCTCTCACAACAAATGCCAATGCCATGGATACATTGTAGTTAGAATACCCCGTGATAATTATGCTTTGCAACTCAAGCCTAATTAGATTGTTATCAATCCTCAGATTAGTTGTACTCTAAACAGACATGTAATGCTTGGGAAAGATACATTAGTTGTGATTAATCTATCAATTGGAGAAACATCCTAGATATAGAGCAGAGTTGACACCTCTCCCCTATTTGTCATAAAGACTAGAATAATATCATGAGTTGAGAACATAATGTATGTTAAAGGTGGATTTGAAGACCTGGTATTTCCCATACCTGTCACCTTTTATTTCTTTTCCTTAGTTCAGAGTCATAACAATCTTAGCCGTATCGGCACAAAACATCTGTTGTTACTTTGTTACTCACTTGAAGTCAGTTTAGGAAGCCATAAGATCATCTTAGGCACCACAAGTCTCTGTGGTTCGACCCGTACTTGCCGCGTCTCCGATAGACGTCGTGCACTTGCGGTTATCACTAAAGGTCATAAAATATAAACATCATTTCCAGGCCTACCAAGTTTTTGGCGCCGTTGCCGGGGACTTGGCGTGTGCCCCGCCGATTATTGGCCTTGCTTAACTGGATTTCCCTTTCTCCCCCGTATATACCCACCTTTATTGTTATTTTCAACCCCGTGTTAGTGTAACTTAGCTTCTATTTCTATAACTTAGCATCTTGTATAACTTAGCATCTTATTTCTATTTTCACCCTGTCTTAGTATAACTTGTAGTCATCATAACCCTGTACTTGTAGCTTAGTGTTTGCATCTTCTATTACATCTGTTCATTGCTCTCGGATCATTGCATTTTTAGTAGCTTTCCACTCTTGCATTTGTTCATTGCATCTTGATTAGCCTCTCATAGTTGCATTTTCTTAGTGCTTATTGCTAGTCGCATAACATCTTTGCATAGTTGCATCATTCTTTATGTAACTCAGCTTGCAACATCTCAGCTGAGCATTGCATTCAATATCTTATTTAGCTTTGGCCGAGTCATCACCACTGGCCTACTTCACTCAGCTGCTCCCTGTGATAGCTGAAACTTGCAGCATACTCTTTTTGCTTTAATCTGCACACTTATGAGAACTGAACTTCCCATCTGGGCAACAGGTACTCATATCCTCTGCTGAGCTAAGCCCAAGAAGGGGAATAAAAGGCGTAGAACTTGAGTTCAAAAAGCCCTGAGCAACCCCTGCACTTCAGGTGAGTGGCTCCGCCATGCCTGCGTAGCCTTCGATCCGTATTGTTCATGTGCACAAACCCCGAGTTGATATCAAACCGAGTAAGTTAACACAACATGTTCAACGAGCATGACTCGTGAGTCTTTGAGCCATCTTTGCATGATAAACTAGCTGCCTAGCTAGGTATAGCTCAATCTCTCGGGATTTTTGCTTAAGTCTCAGGCTTCATGAACCAACATCCGTGATCTGTGCATGACCCCGAGCTAGTACTAAATCATATAACCCTCCACCTCGAAGCCGTGAGGTTGAACTTGATAGCCAAAGTTAGCTGCAAGCCTTGTGTGCCATCTCGTGAGCCTGTTGCATCGCATTTTTGCAATTGAATGGTGAGACCCTGAATAGCATGTTGACTGGTTGAATCTGCTGAGCCATGATCACCTGATGAAACCTTGAGCATTGCTCTGTGCATAAACTTGCCAAGCTAGTCACCTTGAGTTGCATACCCTGAGCATTACCCTGTAACATTGTGCATGCTTGACCTTGTTTGAAACCCTGTCAACTTAATCATTGTCACTAGTTGAATGCTAGGCCATCCCTGTGACCTGAGCATAGCCTAAAGCTGCCCTATATTCGGCTCCACCCCGCAATGAGATACGAGTCTGCAACCTGGTAACCAAGTTGCTGCAATCCCAACTTGACACCACAGCCCCGTGAGCCATCTCGCTCCCCTGTGTAACCTGTTAAGCTAACTTGTTGACATCCTGAGCAAGTTCTTGTGCATCTGTGTATGATCCTGTGCATCATCTTTGTGAAACTTGTTTTGTATAAGTAGTGGTGAGCACAAAACTTGTCTTTGTGTTGTGCATTCTCGAACTCCCCGTATGCCGCAATTGTGTGATAGTTGTGTGCTTTATTATTCTTGTGAGTTTGCTCTGCTCTTAATATCATAAGCCGAGGCGTAGTTGCAAATAGTTGTGTGGCTTTGTGACCAACAAAGCCTCGCGGCTTTGTGTATAATACCGATCCAAGGTTTGGCATTGCTATTCTGTGCCCATAGCTTTAATCTGAGTGAGTTGATACCAAGCTATGATGAATGTATGATGTTGTGAGTGATATACCCTGCTGGATACCCTGTGCTGTCATTCTTGTATGCTCAAATTGATTGTATCCTGCGCTGAACTATGATTTCCAGCAATAGAAGCACTTCGTGCTTAGTTCTCGCGAGAAAGTCTCACAATTTGTGCTAATCTGTGTTACCCCGTGTGTGCATCTCGCTAACCCGTGGAGAGCTTGAGCCGCTCTCGGACTTGAGTTGTGAGTGACTTGCAATCTCGCCAATCCTCCGCACTGCACATAACTCACCAGTGTGCACACAACCAGTGCATGAGCTTCGCCAAGCTCGCACAATCAACCCAAGACCACATAACTGTGGCTGATCATTTTCACCTAAACCGAGCCGCGTGCACAGACCGAAGTTCACATACACTAGGTTTCCTCTAAACTGAACAACTGGGCTCTACACACAACCAAGCCCACATAAGCCAACTGCTGGGCTGTGCACAAAAACTAAGCCCACATAAGCTTGTTCTCACTGGACTCCAAACAAACCAAACTTTTCCCACAAATACCAAATCAAGGAGCCCACATAAGCTGAGCTGTTGGGCTGGAACCCAGTTCCACTAGGCTTGCATTATAACCTGGGCCGCACTTGACCTGGGCTGTGCCAACCACTGGGCTGTGCACTTTCACACAACCTGGGCTCTGCACAAATCTGAAGCCCACTGTACACAAAGCAACCTTGTGGGCTTACACTTAGAATCAGGTGTCATTTTCTTTTGTGGGTTGTATCTCTCTGGGCTGTGTACAAACTTGTTATGTGCATGAGCTATTTGCACAAACCAAAACCCAAATAAACCAAAACCCATACAAACCAAATCCCAAACAAACCAAAGCCCAATAAACCAAATTCCCACATAAACCAAAGCCCATTTTCATGTTATATTTGTAAGAATGTTAATGTTTGTACATTATCTTTTTGGGTTGATCCTCAACTCTTTAGATTGTTAGTATATGGTGAATTTTTGTATATAATCCAAAGTAGGGACTTGTTAAATTTTCTTTCTTTAATTCGGTTGAGTCTTCTTGTGCATATATTGATGCTAATCCGATATGATATGTTGGATTCTAGCCTTAACAAATGAAGCGCTAACCTGTGCTCTCCGCCGACATCCGGTAATCTCTTCCCTTTTCTCTTATCAGCATAGTTCTCTCGGTATGTGACTGTTTAAAATTTTTCTATATGTCGACACATTGAGGACAATGTTTGATTTAGGTTTGGGGGTGCATTTGCATATAGAGTTTTTAGTCTTTTTAACCTTTTATTTTCATTAAAAAAAAAAAAAAAAAAAATTTAAAACTCTTTTTGTAAATAAAAACCTCCAACTTTTAGAGATTTTAGAGTCACTAGCATGCTTCTAGCTATGTTTACATAGAGAATCGACCGAAATAACAAAAGTTAGAAGTACCGGAGAACACAATCGGGTTTCTTAGTTGATTAGAGCGTTAAAATTGGATTTAACCATACCGTGAGAGCGAATTAGGTGTTGTTTAGATATTCGGTAGTAGAATTGTGATCACCCATAGTGGAGACTACCCATTTGACATCAAGTGAGGCACCAACCTTCAATTTTTTGCAACTTTCTAGAAAAGTCATTAGAGTGTGTGTCACCGTACGTCAATTCCGGGTAGGAATGGTGAGCTACCCAACTTCGCACCAATTTCAAAGACTACTTTTGATCTCTTGAGTGCTAGTTTTTGTCAATCATGAGGGTGACGTCTAAAGATGAAAACTCCTTCTAAATACCGATTTGCAGTTAGCATCACTCTCTCCCTCTCAATCAACAGACCCATAGAAACACATCATCGTCAGCAAACGGAGCATCATCGTAATATTGGAAGAAAAGTTGATATAGTCCAAGGTTTATGTGCAACAAAGAAAAGAAAAAGAAAATAGGATGAAATTAATGAAGTTTGTGAAAATTTGATTTTTATTATTTTATTGTGATTTTTGCTACTGGTAAAGAAGTTCAAGAAAAAAAAAAAACAAGTTTTTAAAAAATTGTCAAGTTTTGTGAAGTTTAGAAGTTCGTCATCAACAATTGAAGACCGAAGACCAAGATTGAAGACGTTTCTATGGTTCTTATGAGAGAGTGATATTAATTGCCGATCGGGTGAGAAGGTAAGTGAGTACTCCCATCCTTGCTAATGGTTGATTTCCTTCCTTAGAGATCATCAGAAAAAGATTCTTTTGTCCACACTTTTGTGGAGTCTCCAGATTTTATTTCGGAAGGTTATCCTTCTTACCTACAACGTGTGCGGATTTCTCTCTTTCCCGCCCTGCACACATGAGAGACTAAAAGCGATCTTTTTGAGTGCAATTATCATAAAACCCTAATGGTGAGGCAGAAGTCGAGGCTTATGATCACAATCGAATCCGAATTCTTTCATATGGTATGGTTACTTCTCGCTCAAAGACTTAAGGATGAGAATGCGTTCTTTGGTAGTTCTAACTTCACATTACTAGCATGCAGAAACTCTATGTCCTCATAGCTTCTTGGAGGCTTGAGACTCTTTTACACTCAAGTTGGAGAAGGTTTTGTGGGTACACCTCTTGTAAACCCTCACGAGACTACAACTCGTCCACTAGGGACACCTAGGGGTTTAAAGGCTTAGTGCATACGCTAAATGCATTCGAGATACCTGCGACGATGGGGTATAGTTAGGATTTCTTATTTTTTCTGTTTCACTTGAGGACAAGTAAAATTCGGTTTGGGGGTATTTGATGAGTGCTAAATAGTGCATATTTATACACCTTTTATTGGCATTTTACTCATCTTTTGTGCTCAAGAATTAGATATTATCCCAGATTCTGTGTTTTCTTTGTTTTCAAGAATAAATATTTGTATTAATTAATTTTGTGTTTTTAGGTAATAAATAAAGCCCGGAGAATCGAGGAGCCAAAAAGCGAAGAATTGGAGTCGAGCATCTATGGAGCAGATAGCCAAAGCCCGCGCGCAATCGACAAGTTGCAACCCAACAAGGAAGACATGGGCTAGAGCTACCCACGACCCGGATCCGAACCCGCTCATCCCGAGCCGTTGAGATCTCGCCCCGATGCATCATACGGTCGCTCCTTCGCTCACATCTATTTCTCGATGCTCCGCTCAACACCAAATCTACCCAATACTTCCTCGGTAGTTCGATCGCACCAGCCTTCATCCAACGCTCGCCGAGGCCTCCTCATCTTCCCTCGATGCACATGCTTCACAAAGAAAATACCCTAACCCTATACCCATCGAGCAAAACCCATTTTCCTCTTCTCCTTCTCTTTCTTCCCAAACCCATCCCTTCTCCTTCACCTTCCATACCTATTGCTCCATCGCCACCACCACCACTCCATCTCCTATCATCACCAACAACTCCACCAAAGCAGCTCCTCGCAGCCATCTACATGCCCTAGTTCTAATTTTCTCCACCTTTAGCTTCTCCAACCCTAAAAGCTAGGGTTAAGGCGACTAGAATTAGGGTTTTTCCATAACAACCCAAGCATGGTCGATTCTCGATGATTTGATGAGAAGAAGAGCGTGATTCGAGCATGGGCGATCGGGTTTGATTTATTTTGTTTATTTTATGTTTTGAAATCAATTTTAGGGTTTTGGGTAATTTTCCTTTTGCATGTATAAATAGAGGGTGTCTCAGTGTGTGTTAGGGTTCATGCCTGGATAGCCAGCATCACTTTAGTTTTAATTTGTAGTTCATTACTCTAATCATGTTTTAGTTCAAATTGCTAGGGTGGATATGAAACCCTAACTTGCTATTGTGTTTCTCATACTTTAAATGTGATTCTTGAATGCTTGAATACTTCCCAAGATAGAGTCTAATCTTAGCATATCAACACATTGCTCTCACAAAGGTGTATGCCAATGCCATGGATACATTGTAGTTAGAATACCCTTGTGATAATTATGCTGCAACTCAAGCCTAATTAGATTGTTATCAATCCTCGATTAGTTGTACTCTAAACAGAATTGAGTAATGCTTGGGAAAGATACATTAGTTGTGATTAATCTATCAATTGGAAAAACATCCTAGACATAGAGCAGAGTTGACACCTCTCCCATATTTGTCATAGAGACTAGAATAATATCATGAGTTGAGAACATAATGTATGTTAAAGGTGGATTTGAAGACCCCTGGTATTTCCCATATTGTCACCTTTTATTTCTTTTCCTTAGTTCAGAGTCATAACAATCTTAGCCGTATCGGCACAAAACATCTGTTGTTACTTTGTTACTCACTTGAAGTCAGTTTAGGAAGCCATAAGATCATCTTAGGCACCACAAGTCTCTGTGGTTCGACCCGTACTTGCCGCGTCTCCGATAGACGCCGTGCACTTGCGGTATCACTCGTAGGCTATAAAATAAACCATCTTCCAGGCCTACCACATACTCTGTTTCATTGTTGGTAGATGCAAATTCCAATCTGAAAGAAAAAGCCATTTTATTGCCTTAAAGCGAAATTACAATGATCCCAATTCCGTTACCTTCTCCATTTGACGATCCATCTACCAATATTTCCCATCTGTTTGGCTCGATTAATAAATCCCTTGGATTTCCATGTTCTTCTTCTATATCCATCATTTCTTCCACTGCTTCATCTTCTTCCAATGGAAATTCTGCTAAAAAGTCTGCAACAACTTGTGATTTGGGTGAGGATAGTATTTCATATTTGAGTTTGCAATGACTTACTTGTGCATTCCATCTTTCAACCCTTCCTGACCTTTTTGAATTTTTCATTACTGACTCAATTGGTACTTTTGTCATTACCTTAACCATGTGTGCTTCAAAGTAGATGCGAAGTTTAAATGTTGCGTAAACTAATGCTAAGATTAGTTTTTCAATTTTGGAATAATTTTTCTCCGCGGCATTGAATGTTTTGCTGATGTAATAGATTGGCTTTTCCACTCCTGCGTCCATTCGCAGTAATACTGCGCTTAGTGCATGCGAGGTTGTTGCAAGGTAAATTAGTAATTCTTCCCCTGGCTCTGCTTTTTGTAAGATTGATATATCCATTAAATGTTCTTTTATTCCTTGTAATGCCTTTTCACATTCATCTGTCCACCTAAATTTCGCTCCCTTTTTAAGTATGTTGAAAAAATGCTTGCACTTATCAGATGATCGCGAGATGAATCTTCCTAGCGAAGCTAATAGTCCATTTAACTTTTGCACATCTTTCACTGTTGCTGGTGTCGGCATATCGCGAATTGCTTGTACTTTATCTGGATCGACTTGTATTCCTTCTTTTGACACAATGTATCCTAAAAAAATTCCAGATGCCACCCCAAAGGTACATTTTTCCGGATTTACTTTGATGTTGAAATGCCTCATTTGTTCAAAAATTTCCTTCAAATCTCGTACATGATCTTTTGCTTCTTTACTTTTTATTAACATGTCATCTATGTATACCTCTAGTGTTTTATGTATCTATTTTTCGAACACTTTTTCTACCATCCTTTGGTATGTTGCACCAGCATTTCGCAGACCAAATGGCATTTTTGTGTAACAGTATAATCCTCTTGGAGCGAAAAAGGCAGAGACGCTCTTGGTCTTCTTCAAATGAGAGGTATTTGATTGTATCCCTTGTATCCATCAAGAGAAGATATCCTTTCATTTCCCTGCCGACTCAACCATTTGCGGAATATCTGGCAAAGGAAAACTATCTTTTGGACAAGCTTTGTTTAGATCGGTAAAATCTATGCAAATTCTTATCCCTTTTTTCTTCTTTGGGACTACGACCATATTCGCTATCCATTCGGGGTATTTTGCTTGTCTAATAATTCCAGCATCAAGCATCTTCTGTAATTCTTCTTCTATTTGAGGATGATATGTTGTTGCAATTTTTCTAATTCTCTTCTTGATTGGTCTTGCATTTTTATCAATCTCTAATTTATGGCACGCTACAGATGGATCTATTCCAGGCATCTCATCCATATCCCATGCGAAGATGTCTTTATAATCTCGCAACAAATCAATAGTCTTCGTTTCCTCATTTACCTCCATTTTAGTCCTGATTTTTAACATCTTGGGTTCTTCTTCAGTTCCGATATTCACTTCCTTTGTTGGATCTGCCGCAATGTAGTTAGCCTTCGGTTCTCCCATGGGTGTTGGTCCTTTTACTTCCTTCGCGAGTTCATTCTCTTCGCCATATATTCCTTTTCCTTCTTCTCGCTCTTATCATGTAAGTTCTAAATTCTTCTTCCTTTTTCGCTTTTGCCATCTTCTTGCGATCTTTTCGCCTCTTCACTGTTCTTCATAATGTTTTACTTCAATTTGATGATATATCCTTCTTTTATCGGTATCTCCTCTGATTTCGCCAATTCCACTCGGTATAGGAAATTTGACACATTGATGAAATGTTGATGCTACAGCTTTTATTGCATGTATCCATGGTCTTCCCAACAACATGTTATATGGTGATTCCATATCCAATACACATAACGTCACATGTGTTTCAATTTCTCCCAACAAAATTCGTATTTTTATTTCCCCTTTAGGTTTTGTTATGGATTTGCCGAAACCATAGATATGATATGTTGCGGAAGTCATTTCTTCAACTTTGTATCCCAATTCTTTATAAGCATGATAAAACATTATATTCACTGAACTCCCTGTGTCCACCTAAGTTCTATTTATCGTCCATTCTTCCATTGTTTTTGTTAATTTTCCTTCTTCTTTGCTTGCACTTACTGTAATTACTAGTGGAGATGCGTGATTTAAATTCTCTCTTGATATCTCCGTTGCTGTGAACATGATCTTCTGTTTTTCCCATTCTTTCAAGGGTGACGTCTTCTCTGCTGTTATAATTTTCTTTCCTTCAAAATCTCTTTTATGTATTCTCCCTCTGATACTTTCATGAAATTCATTAACATTGTTTTTGTAATCATATTACATTCCAATTCTCCATTATTCTCTTTGATTCTGGCTTTTTCCAATTTATCCATCATCCTCTTGATTTAAACAATTTTAGTGACAATATCCAATCTCTTATCTTCAATCGCTCCCTGTTTCTAGCGCCAATATGTAGTTGCAGAAATCCTACACTACACCCCTCACTAGAATCCACACAATTAAGACATTTGAAGATGAACAACTATGATTTTTATTGATTAATTCTTTGAATGTTTACAATATATAATGGAAAAGAGCTAAAGAAATTACAATAACCACAAACTTTCTCTCTCCTAATGACTTGCCTAACACTCGGAAAAAGATCCCTTCAACAGTTCTGTTCGACTCCTTATATAGGGTATTACACATTGGACGACAACTAAGCTGTCCTTTATTTTCGGGAATGACTTGCGAAATACCGCAAGTGTACAATTATATAATCTCGCAACTATCCTAAATCTTGTTAGGTCTTCACATCTTTCTCGTGTTTTGGCTATCGTCATTCATTCCGTCATTTATATTACCCATTTGCGACATTTCGCAATGCTGTCGTTTATTAATCTCGCGAAGTATTGATGTCGCGATATTCTGATCCTACAGAGAAAAAGGAAAATGGAGCTATCTCTCATTTCATTCTTCTTTTTCATCAGACTCTTTATCGGACTCCTCTTCTTCGCTAGCATCACTATCAGAGACATCCAAGGAAGGCATATTTTCAGGAACCTCATCAAGAAGACAAGGATATGAAGAAAGAGGAATACTTTGTGGTCATCGCAAAGTGTCTTAATAGTTTGATTGCGAAAACGACTGACATCATTATTGAAATTCGCTACGGTAGTTTGTAGTTGCTTCTTCAACTTGGAATACTTGTCGTTGCGAAGAGAGTCCTTTGCAAGTTGTTCTTTTGCATATTCAAGTTCTTCAATTCTTGTTTGATACCTCTTCTCAGCTTATGTGAACATATGATAATGGATTAGTAACTTAATAGCAATTTTACAAAAAAGAAGCGATAAAATAAAGAAGAACCATTAACAACCTTCTCTCGTCGTAAATCATGTCTTTAACCAAGGCGGTATGATCGGCGTGAAGGCTAACGTTAACACCTAAGTTATTTCTGGCATTATCTAAAACTTTCGCAGCCCAAGCGAATTCATCGTCATTATTTATGAGAAGAAGAGAAACGAATTTGATTCTCTCTTTCGCTAAGAACAGATTTTGACGAATAGATTCATCACGCTCAATTTGAACTTCAAGAAGAGATTTTTGAAATTCTGCTAATGCTTGAGCACCTTGATTAGCAATGCGATCTTTGTCATCTATAAGATCGCTAATTTTCTTCCTTAAAATATTAATTTTCTCTTGGGAATTAAGATGCAGGTGTTTAATTTGGTTGGCTAAACTTAAGCTAGATCTATGATCTGCTTCTAAGAGACGGAATTTGGATTGAAGTTCGTTCAAAGAAAGATGTTTGATTATGTCATTTGAAAAGCTATTTAGAGAATTATTGAGATGGGCAAGAAGAGCATCGTTATCCATAGGATCGGGAAATGAGTGAAGAAGAATAGCTTCATCAGAAAGGTTATAAATGTCTGCGAAAATGATAAGTCAGATAAAGAAAAATAAATGACAAAACAAGAGTAAGAAAAAGAGAAGACTTTTATACCATAAAGTTGTTGATTAGCATTTTGAAGGCTAGATATTTTATCCTTCTGAGAAGAAGATTTAACTTCCAATTGTTTGGTTTTTTCATGAAGAACAGCAATTTCATTTTTAAGTTCTTTATCTCTCTTGCGAAGAGAAACAGTTTCAACCTCCAATTCTTTGTTCTTCTTCTTGAGTTGAAGGTTCTTCTCTTCGATACTGCTGCGCCTTTTCTCGAGATCTGAGGCAACAACAAAGGAAGCTCTCCCAGACTATAAAGTAAAATAAAGAAATTGTTAAGATAAGATTCATAATTGAAATCACGCAGAAATAAGGAAATATAAACATACCAAGGCATTAAGTGCATTTAAGAAACTGAGAGTCATTGTTCTGGAAACTCCACGAAAAGAATCATTATCCTCTAGCAAGGGGGCATCACAAATATTTGCGAGAGCTTCGCAAATGGCAGAAAAACAATCATCTCCCATTCCTTGCATAGAATCAGAGAAAACACTAGATAGTTGCGCCATTGCGGATTCAACTGAATGATTCTCCTTCGCAAAAGAAGTGTCAACATCATCATTATCTTCATCGGAGTTCTCACTGGATTGAGAACCAGAGTGAGAAGAGGAGTCGATTTTCCGTTTTTTAGAAGATGGAGTAGAAGATTTATTCTTGCGAAGCGGAATTTTACTCTTTCCTTTAGCTTTCGCAATTTCAGAAATGTCATCTTCTTCAACGACCACCTTCGCACACGAAAGAAGATAAGAAACGAGAGGCAACAATATTGTTAAAAATAAAGAAGAAAAGTATTTCTTACTTCATCCGTGATCGAACGGAGTATCGCCAAAGTACTCGCCTTTGGATTCCTTTCGTAACTTCTTCTCAAATTGGTGATCTAAAAAATTCCCAAACTTAGATATAAGAGGAAATAAAGATTATAAAATAAGTAAAAGTTAGGAAGTATATCTCTTTTGATTTCTCGGGCCAATTAAATACCCAAGGATGATAATTTGCGAGATTCGCAGGGAGTATATTGGAACCTGAAATGTAAGGTCCGTTCAAAAATAGCGGAAAGACACACCACTTGTCGTCTTTGGAGTAGCGAGGAACATTGTTCTTGCCATAGTGCCAATAAATATCTAGCATGAGTATCTTGTCGTTGGGAATATTCTCTTTTCTTTTCAAACGATCACCCCAGCGAGATTTATCGTTCTTCATATTTATCACTTCATAGTTTTCAAAAAGTTTTCTCTTGAATATTTTTCAGCGATTATCTCTAAGTTGGCGAATTTAGGATCTTTGACGTTATCAGGATACAGAGAACCCTTACCAGCACCACGATTGGCGAACTCAAGCATTAAACGGATGCAATCCCCACTTAATTAATAAATAGCTCGCGAGAATTTCTCATGAGCAAGAATTTCATAAAACAAGGGCAGTTCGGGATTGTAGAGAGGAATGGGAAGACCTGCGAGGAGTTGACCTAGCGAGATTATGATTTTCTGATCATCACAATGATGATCAGTAAACAATTTTGCAGAAAGAATAGATGAATATTCTTGAGTGGGAATAGTGGACAAGGTGAAACCCTTCTCTTGTAAATTCTTTTGAGTCTCACCCAAAAGAGTTTCATATTTACGGCCGGATGGAGCCATTCTCAGAGTATGGGAATGATTAGAAAATTGAAGATTAAAGAAAGAAGAAAAGGAAAATTTACAGTAGCAGGAGCGTAAATTGCGGAGGAGGAGAATCGAGGAAAATTTGCAGAGAAAAAGTAAAAAAGAAGAAGGGGAGGGTGAGAAAACTATATATAGAGAAGAGTTCTCGAGAAGATAAATGCATTTAATGTGAGAAGACACGTGAATGGTCAAGAAAAAACGGTTGAAAGAGACGTGTCAAGAAAAGAGCGGAAGAAGAATCACGCGTAATAAATTCTGTATAAAAGTACGGGATCATAACAGATAAAGATGAACAATTGCGGCATTTCAAAAATATTAATTCTCATGACTTTCTCTTCTTCGCAGAGAAGACATGAGAAGAGGCAAGATGTAGGATCAGAATATCGCAACCACAATACCTCGCGAGTTCAATAAACGACAACATTGCGACAGTATCGCAAATGAGTAATATAAATGACGCAATGAATGACGACAGCCAAAACACGAGAAAGATGTGAAGACCTAGCAAGATTTAGGAGAGTTGCGAGATTATATATTTGTATACTTACGATATTTCGCAAATCATTCCCGAAAATAAAGGACAGCTTAGCTGTCATCCATTATGTAATACCCTATATAAAGAGTCGAGCAGGACTGTTGAGGGGATCTTTTTCTGAATGTTAGGCAAATCATTAAGAGAGAGAAAGTTTGTAGTGGTTGTAATTTCTTTAGCTCTTTTCCATTTTATCTTGTAAACATTCAAGGAATTAATTAATAAAAATCATAGTTGTTCATCTTCAATGGCTTAGTTGTGTGGATTCTTATGAGGGGTGTAGTGTAGGATTTCCTGTAACTACACACTCTAAACTTTCTCTCTCTTAATGACTTGCCCAACACTCGAAAAAAGATCCCCATATCAACAGACCTGTTCAACTCTTTATATAGGGTATTACATAGTGGATGACAGAAGTCATCATTTATTTTTTGGAATGACTTGCGAAATATCGCAAGTGTACAAATATATAATCTCGCAACTCTCCTAGATCTCTCTAGGTCTTCACATCTTTCTCGTGTTTTGGCTGTCGTCATTCATTGCGTCATTTATATTACTTATCTGCGATACCTTCGCAATGCTGTCGTTTATTGATCTCGCGAGGTATTGATGTCGCAATATTCTGATCCTACAATGTTGGTGCTTATGTGATTGAGAGAGACGGAAAGTTTTGCTGCTGCTGGTCATGGGTTCAATATCTGTTCAAGATTGTTTGCTGATGCTGTGAAAGAATGGAAATGCAAGAAAGAAGTTGTATGTGTTACGGATTGAAGATGTGGTGATGCTATGAGCTGTAGAATGAGGAGTTGCAGCTACATATGATGCATGGAATTGCAGGCACAATGCTGGTTGTGTATCTGGTGCAGGTGCTTGGACTTGCAGGTATTGGCATTAGAGTTGTAGTGGTGCTGTTGCCTTCAGCTGGGATGAGAAGAACATGATGAAACTGGAGTTCAGGGAATGGAACTGGTGCCATTAAATTGGTATGTATGCGCAACTAAAATTGACTACAGTGTTGAGTTGGAGGTACTAGCTCATGATATGCAGGGTGAGAAGTGCTGCAGCTGATGAGAATGGAAGAGTACCAGAACTCAGAGCAGCAGAAGATGGGTTCATAGCGGCTTGTGCTCGAAGCTCAAGCTCAGTTGGGTGAATATGGTTGTTGCAATGGTACCGGTTGTGTGTGTGTGTGCTGGATATGACCTAGATGGAGTTGGTCTTTGTGTGAGCAGAGAAGCAAAAAGATGATGGAAGTTGCGGGTGGCTTGACTAGATGGAGTTGCAATGATGAAGTTGCAGGTGCAGTTCAAGGAGGCAGAGCTGTAACTGGTGATGGCTGGAGATAATGATGTAGGGTTATATTGCAGTGCAGGTGGTACGAGGAGATGATGTTGTTGCTACGAAGAATGCGCAAGGATGAATCTGCAATGGTTTAGTGAAATTGAGAATGTCTCCGCCAGGTGCTGTGTATGTTGCAGTTGGAGCTATTGCTGCCATGGTCACAATGGCTGTGTGATTACAGAACCGTGGAGGTATTAAATATGATGTCATTGAGTTGAGATAAGCCCCTGGTGTTAGTGAAATTGCGGGTGCGGTGAAGGAAGTGCATGCATGAACCGAAATGGTAGATTGAAGCGCACTGAGTTCAATCCGAACTAAAGTATGCAAGCCATTATGGGTTGAAGTGAAGTAGTGATGCACCATCCTCGGTGCAACACAAAATTTGGCCTTTGCAAAATGGCTTTGGCACTGGCAAACCGGTTAGGCTCGACTCACCGAGTCATTTCGACTCGCCTCGAGATTGATTCATTACCCTGACTCGGTAATTTTCCCTGACTCACCTTGACCCGGTTTGACTCAGTGACTTGACCGAGTTGACCCTATCGACTGGCTCGTTGACCGTTGACCGATGACCGGGTGGACTTTGCCGGTCACCTGAGATGCTTTTCGACGACTTTTTCGACCAAATTCCGACCACAATACCAGTTTTCCGGCGACAGTTTTTGGGGCATATTTTCTACATGGGTTTTTCTCACATATGGGCTTGGTGGACTTCTATCTATTGGACCTTTGAGGTTAGACCTAATTTTGGAAACAAGAGAGCTATTTAAAGGAAAGTCTTCTACAACTTTGGGGATCACGTATTTTTCTTGGAACTTGGAGAGAGCCGCTTTTGTTTACGCTACTGGGGTTTGCTTTTGTTCATCTTCTTCTATTCAATTAATATTTTTATGATGAACTCCATAACTATGAGTAGCTAAACACATATTATTGGTTATGGGATAAAGTTGATTTCTCAACATGTTATTTAAATCAATGATTTTGTTTTGTCTCAATACTTTATTGTTTATGATTCATTATTAATATTGTCATATGATTTGATTGTTTGTTTGGTTGAGTCCGGAATCAATCCGATTTACATTCATCTCTATTGCTAGATTAGGGTTTTCAATACGAAATAGTTGTTTATCCCTGATTCTAAGTAGCATAGCGTGGTTATTACTTGTAGTGATACATCGTTATAATTGCATATGAATCATAACCTTGGTTATATTGAATTAGTGCTTTTACACGTTTGATTGCCTTGATTAGTCTTATTCCATAGAACTTAGTGCTTTGAGGGAGTTAAACTTAATTGTACTTTTACACTTTAGGTTGCTTTCTAGGAAGAATTCACATATGCATCTTTTAATGTGGTTGTGATGAAATCAGGGAATTAGCGGGATATACTTGCGATCAAGGTATCCTAGGACTTTTAGTAAATGAGAGATTAAATTATCAATTCTAATCATTGATGAAAATACATGTTTGTGAATGATACTATCCCGTGACCAATATCTTCTCCTTATTGATTATTCAAATTATTTTATTGCTTTCAATTATTTTTATTGCTTAGATAAAACAAAAATTCCCCCTGGGTTACTTTAGAAACTGAAATTCTATAACAACAATTGCCTCTCTGTGGATACGAACTCTTTCTTATCACGTACTTCATTTATATTTAGTAGAGTGAGAAAGTGAAATTATTTTTGCTCGGCTGACAACCGGTCAAATTTTGGCGCCGTTGCCGGGGAGGCATACGGCTTGTTATTAAGTTTTTAGTTTCTTTTTATAATTTCTGCTTTTATCTTTGCTTTGTGTTTTTTGTCTTGTTTCTCACTTGTTTGCGAGAATTGTTTTTAGGTACCTAATCCCTGGCTTCTAAAGATTGGAACTACCCAAGGTGCGGGATAGCTACTCGAAGAGGCACAATACTCCAACCAAGTCAAGATACAACAGAAAATCAAGAGTTAGAAGTGGAAGAAGAGTTACAAATAGAAGGAGAACAAGAGGTTCCATTCGTAGACGAACCACAAGTTGAAAAAGAAGAAACAATGGGTGATGCGAATCGTACACTCAAGGACTTGGCTTCTCATAGGCTTGATACACAACAGGGATGTATTCAAACAAGCTCTACTTTTGAGATCAAGTCGGGGTTGCTTAGAGAATTACCAAAGTTCCATAGCATGGTGAATGAAGACCCAAACAAGCATCTTATAGACTTCCACACCATTGTCATGGCCATGCTTCCAGCGGATGTTGAGGCGGATGGTGCAATGTTGAAAGTTTTTCGTTTCTCTTTGATGGATAGTGCTAAGGATTGGTTGTACTATTTACCTTCCGGAAGTGTCACGACATGGAATGGGCTGAAGAAACTCTTCTTAGAGAGATATTTTCATGCATCAAAGGCTACTCAAATTCGCAAGGAGATTTGTGGGATGAAGCAAAATGTGGGAGAATCCTTATATGAATGTTGGGAACGATACAAAAGATTGGTGGCAAGCTGCCCTCACAACCAATTCGGTGACGCTATGATCATCCAATACTTCTATGAAGGACTCCAATCAAGTGATAGGAATATTCTTGACGCTACGGGTGGTGGTGCACTAGTGAGCAAGACGGTGGCACAAGCTAGAGAGTTGATTGAAAACATGGCAGCAAACTCCCAACAGTTTTTGAGTCGTGGTTCGGATGTGCTTCTTAGGAAAGTTAATGAAGTGAGCGAGGTCGAGGAACTTCGTCAACAAATGGGTAACATGATAGCAATGATGCAACAAGTTGCAGCCGCGGTGATACCAAGTTCCTCTCAAGCTTATGAAGACGAGTAAGCTAATGCGGTCTTTCCAAACTAACAAAGACGCTATGATCCCTACTCTAACACTTACAATCCGGGATGGAGAGATCACCCCAATTTTAGATATGCCAACAAGCAAGGTGCAGTCCAACAACCTACTTTCAACCGTCCTAGTGGATTTCAACCACAACAACAACAATTTCAAAGAACCACAAGCACAACAATCAATGCAAAATCAAGGTTCGATATCGATTCAAAGCTTCAAACTTTTATGCAAGGCATTTCCACCATGTTTAAAGAAAGTCAAATTGAAACTAAGAGTGCTATCAAGGAGTTGCAAACACAAATGGGCTCCATGGCTATTGAGTTGAACCAATTGAAGGCACAAAATAGTGGGAAACTCCCTTCTCAACCTATTAACCCAAAAGAGGGTGTCAACGCTATTACGTTGAGAAGTGGTACACAACTTGTGCAACCCGGTTACCGATTCGGGCAAAGAGGGAAACACCAAAGGAACCTGTTTTGGAGGAGAAGAATGAGGATTCTCCCCAAACTTCGAGGTACCTATTCCTAACTCTAAAACTCCGGTTTCTACTTATGTTCCTCCTTTACCTTTTCCTCGCAGATTTGCAAGTTCTAAGAAGGCAGAATTAGAAAAGGAGATTTTAGATGTTCTAAAGAAGATCCATGTGAACATACCACTCATTGATGCTATTAAGCAAGTTTCAAAGTATGCAAAGGTGTTGAAGGACTTGTGTACCAATAAGCAAAGGCTCAAAGGTAATGAAGTGCTTAGTATGGGGGAGAATACTTCGGCAATCTTACAACACAAACTCCCACTTAAGTACAAGGATCCCGGTAGTTTTGACATTCCCGTCACAATTGGTAACACTACATTTAACAAAGCTATGTTGGATTTAGGTGCATCCATTAATGTTATGCCTGCATCAATGTATAATTCACTTGATCTTGGTCCTCTTAAAAAGGCTGAAATTGTATTGTAATTAGCCGATCGCTCTAATGTCTACCCAATGGGTATTGTTGAGGATGTTCTTGTGCAAGTTAATTAACTTGTATTTCCAGCTGACTTTTGTGTGTTAGAGATGAATGAAGGGTCACTGGACTCGTCTCTTCCATTGCTACTTGGGTGTCCCTTCATGAAAACGGCGAAAACCATAATTGATGTGGACAAGGGAACGTTGACCATGGAGTTTGATGGAGAAACAATACGTTTCAATATTTTCGAGACGATGAGATATCCTAGTGATGTCCACTCTTGTTTCTCCATTGATGTTATGGATACATTGGCACAACAAATGTTTGAATTAAATGGTGATGATGCTTTGGAAACCGTGTTAACTACATCCATGGATAATGGTGTAGAGTGTGGTAATGAAGTCAAGGAAGCCCTTGGTGATCTTAATTCACTACAAGGATGCCCGGAAACTCATAATATCTCTTTTATTTCTTTACCATTCAGTGATGAAAATCTTGTACCTTCAATTGTTAAATCTCCAAAGTTAGAATTGAAACCTCTTCCCGATCACCTAAAGTACTTGTACTTGGGTGATAATGAAGACTTTACCCGTGATTGTTTCTAATAAGCTTAGTGAATTACAGAGAAAAAACTTCTAAGGGTGCTAAGGAAGTACAAGACGGCCATAGGATGGACAATCGCCGATATCAAGGGTATAAGCCCTGCCGTTTGTATGCACAAGATTCGTTTGGAGGACGATGCAAAGCCTACAAGGGAAGCGCAACGTCGTTTGAACCCTCCCATGATGAAAGTTGTGAAAAAGGAGATACTCAAGCTTTTGGAAGTGGGTGTTATCTACCCCATATCCGATAGCAAGTGGGTGAGCCCGGTACAAGTAGTACCAAAGAAATCAAAGTGACAGCGGTGGAGAATGATAAGAACGAACTTGTCCCAACTCGTGTGCAAACCGGTTGGAGGTTTGTATTGATTATAGAAAATTGAATGCCACCACTAGGAAATATCATTTTCCATTGCCTTTTATTGATCAAATGCTTGAACGTTTAGCTGGACACTCTTATTATTGCTTCCTTGATGGCTATTCGGGTTATAATCGAGTTGTGATAGCGCTAGGAGGACCAAGAGAAAACCACTTTCACTTGTCCTTTCGGTACTTTTGCTTATAGAAGGATGCCTTTTGGCTTATGCAATGCTCCAGCTACCTTTCAAAGGTGTATGGTAAGTATATTTTCCGAATATGTTGAAAACATAATCGAAGTGTTCATGGACGACTTTAGTGTCTTTGGTGATTCATTTGACCTTTGCTTGAACAATTTGTCTCTAATCCTTGAACGATGTGTTTAAACAAACCTTGTGCTGAATTGGGAGAAGTGCCATTTTATGGTAACTCATGGCATAGTTTTAGGCCATATAATATCTTCTAAAGGCTTGGAAGTTGATAAATTTAAGATAGACGTTATTCTTGCTTTAACCCCTCCCACTACGGTGAGGGAGATATGCTCTTTTCTTGGTCATGCAGGTTTCTATCGTAGATTCATCAAGGATTTTTCCAAGATAGCATCACTACTTTGTAACTTATTGCAAAAAGATGTGGTTTTTAACTTTGATGAAAGGTGTATGGCGGCATTCAATCGTTTGAAAGAACTTTTGATTTCAGCCCCTATCATTAAACCACCGGATTGGAGCAAGCCTTTTAAGCTCATGTGTGATGCAAGTGACTATGCGGTTGGTGTGGTGCTTGGGCAACGTGCGGGGAAGATTCCTCATGCTATTTATTATGCTTCTAGAATGTTAAATGAGGCCCAACAAAACTACACAACCACTGAAAAAGAATTTTTAGCCATTGTTTTTGCTTTAGAAAAGTTTCGCTCTTATCTAATTGGTACAAAAGTTGTTGTCTTTTCTGATCATGCAACGCTTAAGTACTTGCTTACAAAGAAAGAGGCGAAACCGAGGCTCATACGATGGATATTACTCTTGCAAGAGTTTGATATTGAGATCAAAGACAAGAAAGGAATTGAGAACACCGTTGCGGATCACTTGAGCCGTCTTGCTGTGGACAAGGAAGCTATACCATTGCGTGAAAGTTTCCCGGATGAGCAACTATTCTCAATTGCCTTTGGAGAACCATGGTATGCCGATATTGTCAATTACTTGGTATCTAAACAAATCCCAAAGAACTTGTCTCGTGCTGAGAGGGACAAACTTAAGAAGTTGGGGAACCAATACATATGGGGTGATCCATACTTGTGGAAACATGGTAGTGACCAAGTAAGACGAAGGTGCGTTCCCGAATCTGAATTTAATTCTATCTTGTCTTTTTGTCACTCTTATGCTTGCGGAGGACATTTTGGGAGTAAGAGAACCGCGCACAAGGTACTTGAAAGCGGTTTCTATTGGCCAACCTTGTTTAAGGATGCACATATATTTTTTACAACTTGTGATAGGTGCCAAAGAACAGGCAATCTAGGTGCCCGAAATCAAATGCCACAAACTTTTATTCAATTTATTGAAGTTTTTGATGTATGGGGTATTGATTTTATGGGTCCTTTTGTCAACTCCCATGGGAATTTTTATATCTTACTTGCTGTTGATTATGTCTCGAAATGGGTGGAAGCTAAGGCCACCCCAACTAATGATTCTAAAGTGGTTTCAGATTTTGTGCAAGCTAATATCTTTGCAAGGTTTGGATTTCCAAGATCCATAATTAGCGATGGGGGTTCTCACTTCAAAAACAGGATTTTACAAAGCTTTTTGAAGAAGTACAATGTGTCGCACAAGATTACAACACCTTATCATCCCCAAACAAATGGACAAGCCGAGGTTTCTAACCGAGAGGTGAAATCCATTCTAGAGAAGACGGTGAACCCAACAAGGAAAGATTGGAGCATGCGACTTAATGATGCTTTGTGGGCGTATAGAACCAAGATACAAGACACCTATCGGGATGTCTCCCTTTAGGCTTGTGTATGGTAAACCTTGTCATTTACCCGTTGAAATTGAGCATAAGGCGTTTTGGGATATTAAGCAATGCAATATGGAGATGGATAGGGCTGGAAAGCAAAGGAAGTTACAACTCCAAGAGCTAGAGGAGCTTCGTAATGATGCATTTGAAAGCTCACGCATTTATAAGGAAAAGACGAAAGCATTTCATGACAACATGATTTCTAGGAAACAATTTTGCATTGGGCAAAAAGTGCTTTTGTTTAATTCTCGCTTGCATTTATTTCCGGGTAAATTAAGGTCACGATGGATCGAACCTTTTATTGTTACTAATGTATTTTCTCATGGTGCGGGGAAATTCGTAGCATAACTACGGAAAGGAATTTAAAGTTAATGGACACCGGTTGAAACCATATTATGAGAATTTCACTTCCGAAGTGGTGGAAGGAGTTAACTTTGTGGATGTACTCCCTCACGGAGGAGTCATATAAAGCAAGGAGATAGTCGGGCTGACGACTTTAAACCAAGCGCTAAATGGGAGGCAACCCATCGGATGAGTATTTCTTGTCTTGTTTTTAGTTTTTCTTGTCTTGTTTTTATTTTATATGATTTCTTGTCACATATCATGTTAGAATTTCCCACCTTGACTTACTTTGGACGATTCAATTTACATTGAGGATAATGTAAAGTTTAAGTGTGGGGGAGTGGTTACGCATTTGCATTGTAAATTTTTGAAATTTTCAACTTTTGTGTAAAATAGTGAATAAAAACTCCAACTTGTGGTTAGTTTAGAGTCACATAGTATACATGTCGCTAAGATTACATCGAGATTCTCATAAGAGTGACTGAACTTAGAGATGACAGAGAACATGATCGGGTTTCTTAATTGTATGAGAGTTAAAGTTGGATTTAACCTTGCCAGTGGCAAATAAGGTGCAGACTGAATTCGGTATTAGTGGTCCCCTATAGTGGAGACTACCTATGTTACATCATGCGAGGCACCGACCTTCAATTCTTTGTACCTGTCTAAATATGTGCATTTAGAGTGTGTGTTACCATACGTAAATTTCGGGCAGAATGGTGAGCTGCCCAACCTCCCACCATAGAAGCACTATTTTGATCTCTTGAGTGCTATTTTTATCAATCATGATGGTGACATCGAATTGCTAACTTACATACCACTTGTAATCTTGTTCGTAGTTAGCACCATCCACTTTATCTCTCTCTACACCAACAGGTCCATAGAAACACCATCATCATCAACAAGAGGAGCATCACAAATTTGAAGGAAAGTTGAAGACGTTCAAGGTTTACAAGCAACGATGCTGAGAAATGAGCAGATTTCGATTCAAGTATAGCAACAAAACAAGGAGCAGAATTTTTACAAGTTGAAGACTATTGTACAAGAGCGAAGATTATAAAGATGAGAGTTCGAGAAGTTTATGATATCAAGACATACAAGTTGTGAAGAATCAAGCGGTAAAGTACTTACACCATGGCCTTTGTACTTACATTTTTATTTTATTTGTATTTTACTTTCTCTTGTCTCAAAAAATAAAAAGAAAAAAAAAATAGAGACAAGAGAAAATTTTTTTAGGTTCATTACTAGTTTTATTGTTTTGTTTCGTTTTGTTTTCATTTTGTATTTGTCTCAAAAAAAAAAAAAAAAATAATTATATTTTGGGTTTGTATTGTTCGTTTTTAGTTTTGTATTCTTTCAATTAAGCCAATGGAAGAAGGAATATCTACAATGAAGTTTCAAGCAATAAGGATTTAGAGGAAAAAAAAGTTACATTGTCAAGATTCTACGAAGTTCAAGAGTTATCATCAAGAGTTGAAGACCGAAGACGAAGATGAAGACACCGATTGAAGACCGAAGACGTTTCTATGGATGCTATGAGAGTGGTGCTAGCTGCACGTCGAACGGATAACGAGGTAAGTAAGCATATTCCCACCTTCGTTAAGTGGTTGATTTCCTTTCTTAGAGATCGTCAGAAAAATGGGTTTTCAAAAATGATAAAAGATGTGGGTTTTCAAAACGATTCGGACGGTTTTTCCTTCCTACCATTCAACGTGTCTCAGGATTCTCTCTTCATTCCTACATGGACACATGTGTGACCCATAAAAAGCTATTTATTATTGAGAGCAACTTCATAAAACCCTTTCTTGTGAGGCAGAGTCGAGACTTTTGATCACTCCGAACCCGAATTTCTTTCGAGAAGGGATGGTTATTTCTCTCTCAACTTTTAAGAATGAGATTGTGTTCATTTTTGTGTCTAACTTCTTATGACTAGTGTGCAGAATTTGTATGTCTTCTTAGCGCGTTGGATGCTATCCTTACGGAGAACTAGTAAGTTGGAAAAGTAGGTTTTGTGGGTATATCTCTAGTAAACCCTCACGAGACTATAACTCGTCCACTAGGGACACCTAGGGGTTCAAAGGCTTGTTATTTATGCTAAAAGTGACCGTAGCCTTGACGACACGGAGTTGTGTGTATGTTTTAGAATTATCTTGTTTGATTTGCTCGAGGACTAGCAAAGTCTAAGTGTGGGGGAATTTGATAGGTGTTGTAAAACACCTAACCTTATATCTAGTATTTATGCTTTCTTTGTTATTTTCTTTGTGAATTGCATCTCTTATGTTTAGTTTTGAGTTATTAGGTGCAATGGAGTCCTTGTGAGAAAAAGAAGGAGAAAACGTCCATTTGGAGCATAAAGGGGTGAAAGCATTGTTTTATGAGCAATTGCTATTTGGAGCGGGCTATAGTGCACGAGAAAAAAAGTGAAGAATGAACTGTCGGTTCTCTGGAACCGACAAGCCATATAGAGCTGGTTAGCCCTTAACCACCACTGCCGGGTGTCTTATCAATTTTTATCATTACCTAGCCCTAGATTTCAGAGAAGATGATTTCCTCAATCATTCTTCATCAACTCAGAGAGTTGCGGCTGCTGCGAGATGAGGCGGACGCAGAAGAGTAAAAAGAGAGATCGAGAAAATTGTGGATACTGTTGATCTAATGGCGCTATTGTTTATAGCAATGGAAGAATTGGTAGGTGAAGAAGGAATTACATATGGGGATCTGATAGATTGGGGTTTCAGTCGAGAATTGAAGTGTACTTGCATTGAATTTAAGAAGGGTTTTGACAGAAATGGAAGAAATGAAATCTGAGATTGAATGAGAGGTAGTTACTGGAAGTGGATCGAGAAGAACAAGGAAACATAGCTGTTGTTGTTGATTTTATTCTGAGATTGACATAGAGTTGATGTTCTCACGTGAACAGGAAGAATGGGCTTGATTATGTGAGTTTGAAGATTCAAATGAAGTTAGGGTTTGCAGATGGAGAAAATGATTTTGTTTGTAGTGAAGCCATGGATGAATCACAGATGGGTTACAGATGGTGATGATGGATCTGCTAGTGTTGGCTGAGATTGAATGCTTTAGATGAATGTTAAGGAGCTGAAACTGTGTAATTTGAATGGTGGATGTGGACTGAATTTGGTGGTGTTTGAGGTGCAACCACAGATGGAAGAAATGATGCTTTGCCTTGTGTTGGTGAATTACAGGATTAAAGTTCTTGTGGTGTTGTGTTAAGACTCGGATAACGATGACGGGAGCCCAGTACTTGAGTCGGTTGGCTATGGAATTGATTAGATGAATGCTAGGTTTGAAGTTGCGGTCAAGGGTGTTGGTTGTGAAACGTGACTCAAATGGTGATTACGGTGACTGAGTTGCAGTTCAGGTGCAAATGGTGAATATAATGACGAAACTGAAATTGAGATGTAGAGAGCAGAGGGAGAAAGAACTGGTACCATGTGCAAGCTGGTGATGTTGGTGCTTGTGTGATTGAGAGAGACAGAAAAGTTTTGCTGCTGCTGGTCATGGGTTCAATATCTGTTCGAGATTGTTTGTTGATGCTGTGAAAGAATGGAACTGCAAGAAAGAAGTTGTATGTGTTAAGGATTGAAGCTGTGGTAATGCTATGAGCTGTAAAATGAGGAGTTGCAGCTACAGATGATGCATGGAATTGCAGGTACAGTGCTGGTTATAGCTGGTGCTGGTGCTTGGACTTGCATGTATTGGCATTAGAGTTGCAGTGGTGCTGTTGCCTTCAGCTGGGATGAGAAGAACATGGTGAAACTGGAGTTCAGGGAATGGAACTGGTGCCATTAAATTGGTATGGATGCGCAACTAGAATTGACTACAGTGTTGAGTTGGTGGTGCTAGCTCATAATAGGCAGGGTGAGAAGTGCTGCAGCTGATGAGAATGGAAGAGTACCAGAACTCAGAGCAGCAGAAGATGGGTTCATATCGGCTTGTGCTCGAAGCTCAAGCTCGGTTGGGTAAATATGGTTGTTGCAATGGTACCGGTTGTGTGTGT
The DNA here is from genome assembly GCA_023531295.1 of Papaver armeniacum. Taxonomy (NCBI): domain Eukaryota; kingdom Viridiplantae; phylum Streptophyta; class Magnoliopsida; order Ranunculales; family Papaveraceae; genus Papaver; species Papaver armeniacum. The sequence continues at coordinate 65,611 of JAJJWW010001842.1, read as the reverse complement.
GTGTGGTTTGTGTGACCTAGATGGAGTTGGTCTTTGTGTGAGCAGAGAAGCAAAAAGAAGATGGAAGTTGCAGGTGGCTTGACTAGATGGAGTTACAATGATGAAGTTGTAGGTGCAGTTCAAGGAGGCGAGTCAGAATCGTGATGGTGGAGATAATGATGCAGGGTTATATTGCAGTGCAGGTGGTACGAGGAGATGATGTTGTTGCTACGAAGAATGCGCAAGGATGAATCTGCAATGGTTTAGTGAAATTGAGAATGTCTCCGCTGTGTGTCTTTGTGTATGTTGCGGTTGGAGCTATTCTTTGCCATGGTCACAATGGTCGTGTGATTACGAAGCGTGGAGGTATTGAATATGATCTTTGTTGAGTTGAGATAATCCCCACGGTGTTAGTGAAATTGCAGGTGCAGTGAAGGAAGTGCATGCATGAACTGAAATGGTAGATTGAAGCGCAGCTGGAGTTCAATCTGAACTAAAGTGTGCAAGCCATTATGGCTGGAAGTGGAGTAGTGATGCACCATCCTGGTGCAACACAAAATTTGGCCTTTGCAAAATGGCTTTGGCACAGCAAACCGGTTAGACTCGACTCGGTGAGTCGTTTCGACTCGATTGATCGATTCATTACCACGACTCGGTAATTTTCCCCGACTCACCTTGACCCGGTTTGACTCAGTGACTTGACCGAGTTGACCCGATCGACTGGCTCGTTGACCGTTGACCGGGTGGACTTTGCCGGTCACCTGAGATGCTTGCCGACGACTTTTCGACCAAATTCCGACCACAATACCAGTTTTCCGGTGACATTTTTTGGGGCATATTTTCTACATGGGTTTTTCTCACATATGGGCTTGGTGGACTTCTATCTATTGGACCTTTGAGGTTAGACCTAATTTTGGAAACAAGAGAGCTATTTAAAGGAAAGTCTTCTACAACTTTGGGGATCACGTATTTTTCTTGGAACTTGAAGAGAGCCGCTTTTGTTTACGCTACTGGGGTTTGATTTTGTTCATCTTCTTCTATTCAATTAATATTTTTATGATGAACTCCATAGCTATGAGTAGCTAAACACATATTATTGGTTATGGGATAAAGTTGATTTCTCAACATGTTATTTAAATCAATGATTTAGTTTTGTCTCAATACTTTATTATTTATGATTCATTATTAATATTGTCATATGATTTGATTGTTTGTTTGGTTGAGTCCGGAATCAATCCGATTTACATTCATCTCTATTGCTAGATTAGGGGTTTCAATACGAAATAGTTTCTTATCCCTGATTCTAAGTAGCATAGTGTGGTTATTACTTGTAGTGATACATCTTTACAATTGCATATGAATCATAACCTTGGTTAAATTGAATTAGTGCTTTTACACGTTTGATTGCTTGATTAGTCTTATTCCATAGAACTTAGTGCTTTGAGGGAGTTAAACTTAATTGTGCTTTTACACTTTAGGTTGCTTTCTAGGAAGAATTCACATATGCATCTTTTAATGTGGTTGTGATGAAATCAGGGATTAGCGGGATATACTTGCGATCAAGGTATCCTAGGACTTTTAGTAAATGAGATATTAAATTATCAATTCTAATCATTGATGAAAATACATGTTTGTGAATGATATTATCCCGTGACCAATATCTTCTCCTTATTTATTATTCAAATTATTTTATTCATTTCAATTATTTATTATTCAAATTCTTATCACGTACTTCATTTATATTTAGTAGAGTGAGAAAGTGAAATTATTTTTGCTCGGTTGACAACCGGTCAGCCATTTATCTGGAGAGGAAAGTACCCTAATTAGGCTAAATCTCTTACGATTTGCTCGTTTAAATACTTCTGTGGGATCAAGAAGCTCCACGAGTACCGTTGGTGGGAAACTTGATAATTACAGTTTATTAGTTTTCGATTGATTTGATTGGCTAATGGTTGTTGAACTTTGATTGCACCTAATTTGTTTATTCTTGAGAATCTTCTCTTCTGATATAAGATTCACTCAAACTAGATCGAAGTGTCGACGAGATCTTTAGAACTATTTGTAGATCTAAAGACATCTTGTGATAATCCATTGTTAATAGACTCTGTTCTGTGTGTGATTGATACCAAGATATTCAAATGTTGTTGTGTAGGTTTAATTGAAGATTAAAGAAGATTTGAAGACGAAGAAGATTTCTTATTGGTTTCTCATATCTTTGTGTAGCAAAAACCTTGATCGGCTGGGATCCAACTAGAATTGGATTTATTCGATTGATTAGTTGTGTGAGATCGGCATCGCTTTATAGTTCCTTGATTGGGTTCTATACTGATTGATTGCAAATCTAAACTCCGCTACTTCGGTAGTTGTTGGATAGATTGATCTAAGCAGGCAAAGGAGTTTACTAGATTAAACGGAAGAGCCTTTGCATATGACTTGAGATATCTTTACTGTAAAGAATCAATAGAGTTGTTACCAAACAGATTTGTTGTTCCTTTACTGTTTGGAATACGATCAAAAGGAATTGTTCCAGTGCGTGCACTTATTGAATGTCGGAAGCGCAGGGATACTGAAGAAACTAAGTGAACTAGGTTTAGTTGCTTGGTCTCAACTATACGAAGTTTTGTTTTAGATTTTATATAGCGGCTTAATTCTGAGAGTATTCAATTCTGGACTTGGTCCCTGGGTTTTTCTGTATTTGCGGTTTCCTCGTTAACAAAATATTTTTGTGTCTTTTAATTTTTTATTTTTGCAATTATAATCGTTTATTATAATTAAAAGTAAAATACACAAATATTAACTCCGTATTACTTGATAGTGATCCTATAGAGTTTAGTTAAGTCTGAACCTATTATCAAGTAATCACACTTTGATTGTTATATTGTCTCGATATCGTATCCATAGACGATCACACAAAGTGTGAATACCGATTTGTCGTATTGTCTCGACCTTGTCCATAGAAAATCACTTTCGGTAAGAGGACTTATAGGTGGATAATTTAAAGATTATGGTGTATTCGGGTACCCTCGTCTTTTCAGTCTTCAAATCTTCTTCAATCTTCAATAATACCCTGCACAACACCACTTGAATCTCTTGTGATCAATCACACACAGAACGGAGTTTGTTAACAATGGATTATCACAAGATGTATTTAGATCTACAAACAGTTCTAAAGATCCTGTCGATACTTCGATCTAGTTTGAGTGAATCTTATATCAGAAGAAAGGATTCTCAAGAATAAAGAAACTAGGTGCAATCAAAGTTTCAACAACTGTTAGTCAATCAAATCAATCGAAAACTAATAACACTACAATTATCTAGTTTCCCACCAATGGTACTCGTAGAGCTTCTTGATCCCACAGAAGTCTTTAAACGAGCGGTCGTAAGAGATTTCACCTAATTAGGATACTTTCCTCTTCGAATAGATGGCTCCACCAGAAACAACAAGAAATGAAGTTTGCCTGGATCTAAGGATAGTTTGCTAGAAATGCAAACTTAGGTATTTATAGACCAAGGAATTTCCAAAACCAAAAATATTCTCAAGATATGCAATGAATAGAAAAATTCGGTGTTCCTAATTCCAATAAATTCTTGTCCAAAATTTCCGAAATCTCTCAATAGAAAATCTCCAATTAGTAAATACACATTACTAATCTTTATTCTCTAGAGATATGAATTTAATTGTTGGTAATTAAATCATATAAAACCAAAAACCTTAATTAAAAGATTCTCAATTTATTTCGGCACATGATCGATCTCCTTGAGTACTAAGGAATATCTTTGAAAAATAAATGATAAGAGTTACTGTACATGTTCAAAGTATGTTGACATCTCTTCACTGTAAATACTTATTCATATTTACATGGATTTACATTCTTGGAATCGGTTATACCACACTTCCAAATAAGTTTAGAACTGGTTGACCTGTATTCCAAGATAAGTATGTGATTGATCAAACATCAAATCACATACATGGGTTCAATCGGTTCTACCAATCAGTAGGATCGGTTATACCTCAATATGGAAATACTTGTGATCGGTCACACAAGTTACCAGGACCGGTTACATTAGTTACCAGGACCGATGTTTATGGGTGAAAACTACTCTATAGGATTTGGTAATTTGGGGTGTGTGGATGAGGAATGAATCTAAACCCCTAAACAAATGCACTTCGCGGTGAGTGCTTGTAGATTCGGAAATCAATCTGCAAGTCCGGCCTAAACCAAAAATGGCCGTTCCAAACTTGTTTCGGTCACAAAGTGAATGAGATGGGGTTGATCTTAGGGAGGGAAGCGAAGAAGGTGTTGAGATTGTGAAGATGTTGGCTTGCTTACGACTTGTAACAGAAAGCTGAACCGGCTTACAGGATGCAAGCTATCAGTTCCGGTATTTTGTATTAACACTTGGTTTCTGTATTTTGTCTGGACTTGCTCTTGTTGGTGGAAATAGGGAGGAGAACCTATTTATACAAGTCATTGAGCCTTATTCACGTCTCTCTCGTGGGAAGTGGAGGAAGTGTAGTGATGGAGTAGTGGAGTTGTGTGTCGATGCTACACGATCGGTCTTGCCCACTTCTCCCCGTCATCGCTAACCGTCCATAACTTCCTAACACGTTCTTGTGATGGCGCGTTGCACGCCGCACGCCGTAAACCGCCAGACCAATACCCCAAAGATGTATCCCCCGCTTGTGACATGATTGATGTCTGGAATGTGTGGATCGTGGATCCACGAAAGGTAGCGTGTAATGCTGAATTGAATAACTGCGTTATTCAGGAAGTTGATACTTGTGAAGTATCATGTGTATTTTATGCAGGTACTGCATCATGGTGTGGTAAAGTGATGGGTGGTAACGCCTCACTGACCAATTAACTCCTGACCAGGGTTGTATAACCAAGCTGGTGAAGTTGGACGGACGAGATGATCTTTGAGACACTCATCTGCGACCGTTAATGAATTAGGGTTTTTGAAGAGGTGCGCAAGCATCACTCTTCAGCTTGGTCGAAACCAAGCATGGGAAGGTTTTTGGAAAGGACCGACCGGGCATGCGTGTAGACAACATACCGGTGTACACGTCCATATCTCACTATCCCATGAAGGTGCGATCTAGGCCACTCAATTTGACCGGCAAAGAGGAGTGGTGGAGATCGATTTTGTAATAGGAATTTGGTACCGCAAAAAGCCGCGCACCATGCTCACTTCCGACGCGCGTTCCAAGATGACCTAACTTGGTCGGTCTTGGCCGACCGGTCTGGCGTGTAAGTGGTAGGTGGTGTTCACGCCTACACCTGACTATCCCATGAAAACGTGATCTAAACCACTCAAATCGTCCAGCGAAGTTGAGCGGTCGAGATTAATTTGCGGTTTGGGAGGTGTGACCACGCTAGTTTGAGCGCGCGTCTTGGAATAACCAGGCATGATATGCCTTGGCCGATCGGGTGAGGGGATAGATGGGCCCACGGTGGTCATCTTTGGTATGACCGGACTGCTTAATCTAATCTTGGACCCTCCATTCGTCTTTGGAGAAGATGGACGCTCGTGATGCTCAAAACCTTAATTTGGGTTTCACGGCCGTGTAACCATGCTCGTTTGGGCGCACGAATTAGGATAACCAACCATGGTTGGTCCCGACCGATTGGTCGGTATGTAGGCGGCCCACGGTGATTGTGTTGACATGCTCTGGGCCCTTTGAATCTTCATCTACACCCTCCATCTATACCTGCGAAGATGGATGGTTGAGACTGTTTTGCGACACATGTAATATGCCGCAAACCCTAATTTAGGGTTTTCCGCCCATACGCTCTGTTTTGGACGTTTTGGCAAGCTAGGCCAATCTCTGGGGAGGCCGACCATGCGGGGTCCGCTTCGGTTCGGCAGTGGATATTCCATACCTGCTTGGGGGTGATGGAATTGATCTGGGTTATCCAATCATGCTTGTGGAGTTGGATGATCGTGATCATATCCGGATCGATACGGTCGGTCTAATGCTCAATCGGGCTAGTATAACACACCGAGAGGGGCTCAATCGGGCTAGTATAACACACCGAGAGTCAGCCTATACGGGTATTTCGTACATGGTTTCATTATAATGCTTGGAGGTTCGTGTTGCTCTGTAAGAGCAACACTCAGTCGTCATGCCGCACTGATAATGAGTACAGGAAATACAAGGCTGATTGCGCATTAATTAATAATGCTAGAAATTCACAGGGTATATGGGATTGTTGCTACATGCTCCAACCTGGATGAATTTCGTGTATTCACAGAATGGGATTGTTGCCACATGCTCCATTCTTGGTGAGGGAGTATCCAACACTTATTAATGGCTTTATCTTTTACAAGATGTCAGCGCATAATTTTCTGGTTTTTTACAACTTTAACCTTAAATGAAAATCCACCATCAACAATAAGTCCCCTGCCTAGCACATAATGGTTACACTATTGTGGGGTAGGCATGAGATGGTGACATATACAAATGTAAGGAGACAAGATAAAGGAAGTCTACCTGGAGGGATTCTGGCCGTGGGCAATCCTCCATACGTGCACGATCCTAAGCTTTGATGGACCTGCTTCCTTCCTTAGGGTATTTGAATCAAAAGAGGAAACCAAATAAAAGAGGAATCCTTGTTCCATTGGGATTCTTCTAATTTTTTGTCTATAAAAGAGACCAACCCCCTTTTCTTTTCCTCACGATTTTTTTTTTTTGTTGAGCAGCTCCCGCCCGTGACTAGTGCTGCCATTCCCGCCGCCGACGCCGCCGCCGTTCTTGTTGCGGAGTTCTTCTTGAGCCGCCGGATTCTGCCGCACCGTCCGTCCGCCCAAGGTAAGTTTCACTTTTTTTTTTTTTTTTTTTTTTTTTTTTTAAAAAAAACCTAATTTCTTAGGTAAAAATCTTTTTATAGATAGGATGGTTTAGTTCCGCAAGTCCGTGAATACGTCGTTTTTGCTTCTTCTTCCATTGTTGCATGCAAAACTAGCTTTTTAGATTGTATCTTGGGAAGAGACTTTGGCTTGAATCCCGTAGACACGATTCCCATGAATAAAGAAAAATCGTGTTATGATGTGTGCGGATGAACGCGGGCCCGCCGTGTATGCTTGATTGAACGTGGGTCTCACCCACATATGCTTGACCGAAAGTCGACATTATATCAGTCTTGTTCCCGGACTTGAAACTTGAGTAACACCGAACTCGAAATTTATACCTGGGACTTGAAACTTGTACCGAGTTGAAACCAATACCAGACTGAAACTTGTACCGGACTTGAAACCAATACCAGACTGAAACATGTACCGGACTTGAAACCAATACCAGACTGAAACTTGTACCGGACTTGAAACCAATACCAGACTGAAATTTGAGTAATACTGGTGTTTGGACCTAATCCCAGCTTTTGTGCATTTCAACGTGTCTTGTCGTGCGTGACTACACGCTTCATGCGCTTTTCATACAAGTTCTAACTCCTGTCTTTTATTTCATTGTGGAATGAAGAAAAGAATTCTGTTGAGATGTCTTCCGAGATAATGCTTTGGTGCCAAGTCGGGAAGTGTTGACAGCTTCAAAGATATGCCGAACATCGATGATGAGTTGTTCACCTCGCCTTTTCCAAACATTAGAAAACATCCTTCTCATAAGATAGTCCTGCTTTCCGATTCATAAAATATGGATGCTGATCCATTTTCTTCTTCAACACTTGTGATGAGATTTTGTCTCCGGAGAAACGAATATCCGCCTTCCCCTATTGACTTCAAGATTTGTCATACTCCACTGGGTTCTTATGAAGGATGGATGAGACGCATGTTGAGTAATAAGGACATTAAAGATAATTTGACCAAAGCGCAAATCCTCAACGCGGTCATGGCATCTACTGCTCTTGAAATTAAGAAAGACGCTGCGGGTTTGATTACCTTCATTTCTCGGTGGCGCATTTCTACTCATACAGCCATATCTAGATGGGGAGAGATGACTATTACTCTGGAGAGTGTAGCTGCATTAATGAACCTGCCTATTGCTGGAAGTCTTTCTTACGATCTCTCTGATACGGAGCAACGTAACTATGATGCTATACTTCAAAAGGTGACGGGATTCGACAGTCTGGATAAGGAGGAGAAAAAAGATACAAGATGCTTTTACACCTGGTGAGTGTCGGAATGGTCTCCTGCAGACCCAGAGCCGGATCAAGAGTTGGAAAATGAGCTCAGCGTGATTGCGTTCCTGTCTTTATGGCTATCCAGAGATATATTCGACGACGGTTCTGGAAAGAAGACCATTAGAGGTGACCTCGTTAAGATCGCTATAAAGCTGGCAAAAGGTAAAGTTCTTCCCCTGGGTGCCTTGTTCCTTGGATCGTTGTACTCTCGTATGGATGCCTTAGCAATGGACATGCATGTTTCTAACGGGTACAAGAAGGTGGAATCGCATGTTCACTTCGCTTTTCTTCAGGCATTCTTATGGGAACATTTCAAAAGCTATGCTCCTGCTCCTACAAATTTGCTCAACAACTTGTATGGTGGCTCGAGAATACTCCGCTGGAATAGGAGGCGTCCCAGAACAGGCGCGAAACTCGTGGACATATTTGACAATGTGTCTTCTGTAGATTTCCGTCCATGGGGGCCGATCCACCCTTCCATTGTTCAGCCAAAGACTTTTGCTATTGCTTCGATGGTCCCTGGTGTTTGTGTTGCGTACCGATGTTAAGACTATGAGATTTGGGGAAATTGTTTACCTGCACAGCTGCATCCCAGGATATGTCCCGTCTTTATTCAACGAAGAATTTACTGTGACTCCGTATAATATTGACATGACGGCTCTTCAAATGGGATTTGATCAGGGTGTCCCATTTATCCGTCGACCAGGGGTTCCGAAAGAATTACTCCCAAATATTCTTAACGTTGACGTGTTTTTAGAACGGGTGAGCCTTCCCTTCGGCCCATTGGGAGAAACCCAGTGGTAACCGATAACTACAAGGAATTTTGGAGGAGGCAACTGTTGATTTTCCAGAATTCTCGGAGAGTGTTGTGACAGTTTCCGTGGTGAACCATCTTCTCGACGTTTTGAAACAAGATTTCCAGTTGAAGCCACTTCCACCAAACGGACCGGAGGCCGAGGATTGCAAATCCCCAAGCAGGAGAGAGATCCAAAAGGCAGGCTTGTGGTTCGGTGATCCTCAATTCCTCCAATATGCAGGTATTTAAATCTTTTCCCGTTGGTTCCTTTATTTCTCCAGAGTAAATTATTTTAAGAGTGATCCTTGCTAGAAATCAGGGAATTCCGAAAGAGAATGTCTTCACAAGGTTGGAGCGCATTCAGAATGAGAAGGCTGGTAACGTTGGCCTTCATGTTGAGAAGTCTGGCGGTACTGATCTTCATGTTGAAAAGTCTGGAGAAACCGCTCCTTTTTCCGACCATGACAGAGATGATGCAAGCTCGGTTGGACAAGGCGCTTCCCTTAGTGATCTTGTTGACGGGGTCGTGATGGAAATTAGCACCCGGAGCGAAGTAGATGTCGGAAGGAATATAAGAGAGGCAACATCCGCTATAGTTGAAGCGGCTCCCCTTGAAGAACGTTCTGAGCAGGCTTCGGCCAATAAAGCTGTCGTGGTGACTCCTTCTGAAAGGCCTCCTGTAACTGACAAGGCTCCTGTGGTTGGTGAAGCATCGGTGATGCAGCCTGGGGCTTTGTTTGATCCTCCTTTTACTGTCCCTTATCCAGGTCATGTGTTGGTTGGTGGATTCAGCATGCCGGCTCAGTTCGAAGAGTTGTATACGGCGATATGGGAGAAGCACGGCCACATTGCTACCACTACGAAGCTCAAAAGTCGTCTTGCGTTGGTCAACCGCGTCCAATAAGCTTTATTTTCTATCCATGGGATGAGCGTCACGACCGGTCGAACAGTTTCTGAGGAGATGATTGAAGACTGGAAGTGCCATCGAGACGTGTTTGCGCAGTACATCTTCAATGCTCCTTGGTTATTCAAAGGGTTCTCCAAGATTCAGGAGCTCCAGAAATTACAAGACGAAGTCCCTTCCGTAGACTGTGTTACTCGCCAGGAAGAAGAGGTTGAAAAGTAGTCTAAGGAGTTGAAGCTGAAGCAGGCTGTTCTTCAAAGGATGAAAGACTCTCTTGCCCAGAAGGATGAGTTGCTGCTGAAGGACTTTCCTTGAAAGATTCTCACCACCTAATTGTCTTTTCTTTTAGATGTTTTTTCTTTGAGTGACCTTTCACAATTTGACCTCCGGTTTTGAATTAATAGGTAATTGAATTGGTTTATTTTGAGATAGTTTTGTAAATAACTTTTCTGAAAGAGGTTATTTTAAATGGAATTTGCATCTTGGTCATGAATGATTGCACATGTCATATGAAATTGCAAATGTCGTGTAAAAGGGAGGTATGAAGGGAAGCAAACATGCGTTTGATCACTGAGTCTCTTTCTCCATGTGCGGGATGCTAAGTCCCCAGTGAATTCCAAAACTATCTTTCTTGTAAAATTGCTCAATAGAACTTACTTGTTTTTGAAGTCTCACTTGTATCAAACCGAAATAGCCTCTCCAAGGAAGTAGTCCGCATTAATTTTTTAAAGAATGAGAGCTATCCCTCTGAACCAAGTTTCTCCTGAACAATGCGCTTCAAAGTGTTGCACTCACTGGTAGGGTGGTGAAGGAACCGGTGGAAGTGACAGTACCTCGGGTCCATTATTTCTTGATCGGTTGGTGGACGCCATACGGGAGGTAGTTCCACCTCTCTATTTCGTACCCACATCTCCAAAGAACTCCAAAATCTTTTCCATCGGGAACGGAAAGTGTAGGTACTTCGAGTCCATCTTTTCCTGCGTTAGTGGGCGTTGTGATGTCTCTACGTGGCTTTGATGTGGAGCACATTCCAGAGATGAAGTTGGAAGATTTGCGAGTGCCATCATATCCGCGGATCGCTTTCCTGGGTAAAGGGATGTGGAAGGTGTCGTAATATCACAGCTGAGTGATCGAATTGAACGCTCCCATCATCTGTATTCACGTATTTCCTGATCGATCTCTCCTTCCTCAAGCATTTCTTCGCTTGGATGAAAGGCCGATGCAGATTGGACAGTCTTAGGGCTTCAACAAGAGTTTTGAGATATAAATCTTCTAACGGGCTACATAGGCTGCAGGCTCCCTTTCTTTATCTAGTAGACGTTGTAGTACTCCGTACAAGTCCTTTCCTCTGTGGAGTTACCTCGATTCTTCATTGTTGACTGGACCATGTTGTTCATCTTTCCTGAGTCTCCTGCGGTTACGCGCTCTTTTTGCCTCTCCACCTGTAAAGGTGTGACTCCTGACTAAGGATTCAAACATTTCTTGCACCGCTTGAGTAGATGCCTGCCGACCCTTCTTGTAATTGTGCTGCTATATCATTCAAAAGGCGAAATGTCTCACTCTGCCTTCTGGTGATACCGACTTAATTTGCCAAGACATCCTCCAGCATTCTAGCTACGCTTCCCAAGATATCTGAACCACCTGTGGTTTCCGGATACATTGCGAGATGGAAACCGAAAAATTGAGAATTCAATTTTGTGCAACCGAGAGATCAACCTCCCGCCGTGGTCGCCAATTGTTTATGGGTGAAAACTACTCCTATGGATTTGGTAATTTGGGGTGTGTGGATGAGGAATGAATCTAAACCCCTAAACAAATGCACTCTGCGCGGTGAGTGCTTGTAGATTCGGAAATCAATCAGTGCAAGTCCGGCCTAAACCAAGAAATGGCCGTTCCAGGACTTGTTTCGGTCACAAAGTGAAGGAGATGGGGTTGATCTTAGGGAGGGAAGCGAAGAAGGTGTTGAGATTGTGAAGATGTTGGCTTGCTTACGACTTGTAACAAAAAGGCTGAACCAGAAGCTTGCAGGATGCAAGCTATCGATTCCGGTATTTTGTATTAACACTTGGTTTACGTATTTTGTCCGGACTTGCTCTTGTTGGTGGAAATAGGGAGAGAACCTATTTATACAAGTCATTGAGCCTTATTCACGTCTCTCTCGTGGGAAGTGGAGGAAGTGGAGTGATGGAGTAGTGGAGTTGTGTGTCGATGCTACACGATCAGTCTTGCCCACTTCTCCTGTCATCGCTAACCGTCCATAACTTCCTAACACGTTCTTGTGATGGCGCGTTGCACCTGCCGCCGCACGTGTAAACCGCCACCAATACCCCGAGTATGTATCCCCCGCCTTGTGACATGATTTATGTCTGGAATGTGTGGATCGTGGATCCACGAAAGGTAGCGTGTAATGCTGAATTGAATAACTGCGTTATTCAGGAAGTTGATACTTGTGAAGTATCATGTGTATTTTATGCAGGTACTGCATCATGGTGTGGTAAAGTGATGGGTGGTAACGCCTCACTGACCAATTAACTCCTGACCAGGGTTGTATAACCAAGCTGGTGAAGTTGGACGGACGAGATGATCTTTGAGACACTCATCTGCGACCGTTGATGAATTAGGGTTTTTGAAGAGGTGCGCAAGCATCACTCTTCAGCTTGGTCGAAACCAAGCATGGGAAGGTTTTTGGAAAGGACCGACCGGGCATGCGTGTAGACAACATACCGGTGTACACGTCCATATCTCACTGTCCCATGAAGGTGCGATCTAGGCCACTCAATTTGACCGGCAAAGAGGAGTGGTGGAGATCGATTTTGTAATAGGAATTTGGTACCGCAAAAAGCCGCGCACCATGCTCACTTCCGGCGCGTGTTCCAAGATGACCTAACTTGGTCGGTCTTGGCCGACCGGTCTGGCGTGTAAGTGGTAGGCTGGTGTTCACGCCTACACCTGACTATCCCATGAAAACGTGATCTAAACCACTCAAATCGTCCGGCGAAGTTGAGCGGTCGAGATTAATTTGCGGTTTGGGAGGTGTGACCACGGTAGTTTTATCGCGCGTCTTGGAATAACCAGGCATGATATGCCTTGGCCGATCGGGTGAGGGGATAGATGGGCCCACGGTGGTCATCTTTGGTATGACCGGACTGCTAATCTAATCTTGGACCCTCCATTCGTGCTGGAGAAGATGGACGCTCGTGATGCTCAAAACCCTAATTTGGGTTTCACGGCCGTGTAACCATGCTCTGTATGGGCGCACGAATTAGGATAACCAACCATGGTTGGTCCTGACCGATTGGTCAGGTATGTAGGCGGGCCCACGGTGATTGTGTTGACATGCTCTGGGCCCTTTGAATCTTCATCTACACCCTCCATTTATACCTGCGAAGATGGATGGTTGAGACTGTTTTGCGACACATGTAATATGCCGCAAACCCTAATTTAGGGTTTTCCGCCCATACGCTCTGGTTTGGACGTTTTGGCAAGCTAGGCCAATCTCTGGGGAGGCCGACCATGCGGGGTCCGCGTCGGTTCGGCAGTGGATATTCCATACCTGCTTGGGGGTGATGGAATTGATATGGGTCATCCAATCATGCTTGTGGAGTTGGATGATCGTGATCATATCCTGACCGGGATATACGGTCAGTCCAATGCTCAATCGGGCTAGTATAACACACCGAGAGGGGCTCAATCGAGCTAGTATAACATACCGAGAGTCAGCCTGTACGGGTATTTCGTACATGGTTTCATTATAATGCTTGGAGGTTCGTGTTGCTCTGTAAGAGCAACACTCAGTCGTCATGCCGCACTGATAATGAGTACAGGAAATACAAGGCTGATTGCGCATTAATTAATAATGCTAGAAATTCACAAGGTATATGGGATTGTTGCTACATTCTCCAACCTGGATGAATTTCGTGTATTCACAGAATGGGATTATTGCCACATGCTCCATTCTTGGTGAATTAAGTGAGGGAGTATCCAACACTTATTAATGGATTTATCTTTTACAAGATGTCAGCGCATAATTTTCTGGTTTTTTACAACTTTAACCTTAAATGAAAATCCACCATCAACAACCGGTTACCATATTCCTATGGTATTGCTTATGATCGGTCACACCAGTTACCAGGATCGATTACACCAATTACCAGGACCGGCTACCAATTACAAGGATCGATTACACAACACTCTGTGATCGGTCACACCAATTACTAGGATCAGTTACACCAATTACTAGGATCGGTCACACCATTTACAAATATTGATCATACCATCTCATGGTGATTACTTAGGATCGGTTACACCAATTAATAAAAACTAGTCATACCAAATCATAAGTCAGGCTATATGATTAGTTATACCAACATACATAACAAAGTTACGATCGGTTCTACCAACTCACACATATTGGTAATCCAAAGATTTGCAATGAATAACTGAACCAATAAGCCTAATGATTTCCCTTTTGATTCATAAAACAAGTTCATGAATGTACTTCCTTTAAACGAATGTAAAACATTGTTTCCTAGGATTAAATCTTCACCATAACCCATTCACATAATCATAACAGTATATACAAGATTATGTCGATGTCATATCTACGAAGTTCAAAAGAAAAGCGTTATATTTCGTAGTCTAATTCCCTAATACTATGATCATGTCACATCACTAGAGCATTATACAATATGTACAGTATATACAGCTTCGCAGTTATGTTTTCAATATAGCACGACTTGAAAGATACGTTAGGAATGAAACAGTTCAAGTCAATATTACTAACCTCAAGTGGAAGGATGATGTCGTTATTGTAGTTCGCTACTTCTTCACATTTTTCAGGTCTTCGGAGTAATACTTGTATGTCTCAACATTCCTAGACTTTCTAGTCTAACCTAAACGAAGTTGACTCTAGTATATAATCAAGCGACTTTAGATGAGCTTTGACACACTAAAATATGACAACCAAACTTGACATACCAACTCTTGGTGATTTCAACCGAGCTATGCTCTAACAATCTCCCCCATTGTCAATTTTAGTGACAAAACTCTTATTACATATGGATAAACAAATTATATAAGAATTCATTTTACATACGCTTGATTCCAAGTTTCAATAACACAGTAATGTGCATATATTCAATCAATAAATGCCACTGTTGACATTTGAATAACAAAAGCTTTTACTCCCCCTAAAGGTACGCTAGGTAAATATTTAATCCGAACATCTTTGTTATTCCCCTTTTTGTAGTCATAATACTACAACAGCAATATGATATCCCCACCCCCCCCCCCCCCAGTCAATGCTTTACTCTTTCGTTAGATATAACGTTTAAGCATAATTGTCCTTTCATTAGTGATTGCAAATCACTTGTTTACTCCATATGTTTCTCTCCCTTTTTGTCACAAAATGACAAAGGTTCGAGCAAATAAAGGATAAACCGAAAGAATCTTACAAATATAAAAGACTTGTAAACAACCTATAAGAGTTAAGAACGAAGGTTTCACATACCACTTTAGATAACCAATATTAAAACCAAAACTACAAGTAATTTAGTTTTAATATGTTATCAAGGAAACAATTTCCCGAAGTAATTTTCCCTAATAGTTTAACAATTTGACTAAGAAATTTAATTCTCTTGTTAAACCGATTGCGTATGTGCAATCGCTTATTTCGATAAGACCAAAATAAAGATCAGAATTAACTTTATTTCTCTCATCAGGCTCTAATTTTTTAGACAATAACTTAGACCTTTCCCTTTAGACAAGACAAACATTAGGTTAGTTAACTAGTTTTTCTTTTCAAGGCATTCGATTAGACTTGAATAACTGAATCCTCCAATTTGATGAGTCTAACTAAGATCAGAATTAACTTAGTTTCTCTTATCTGGAATGGATTTGGACTAAACAAATTATTACGTATTTTGTTAAGCCATAAACTATACATACAAACCAAAATAAATTGACTTGCACAATTATTTTCTTAACCTGAAGCAATTGAAACAAACATAGACATTATAGCACCGCAATTGCACCGAATTTCGTTAGGCAAAAACACTTGACACCCAACAATAAAGAAGATACCAAACAAAATAAATTGACACATTTTTTCTTAACCGGAAACAATTGAATCATACACACACACACATCCATACACAATAATGGAACATATCAATTGTACCGAAATTTTGTTAAGCAAAAGCAAAATATATGCAATATTAACAGGCTTTTCTTAAACAGGAAAATGATTAACTAACAAATTTGTTACCTCAGATTCCGCAGCCTCTTCTCCCTATACAGATATATATCATTAAGCACAAGTTCAAATAAGAACTCTCCCCCAGTGTGTTGTCATCCTCTCGCAAGAACAGAATAACAAAAAATGCAACCTTTACCGGAGAAAGGTTGAAACGGTTTTAACTAATGCGTGCCAATAGGAAAAGCTGAAAACCCGAAACACATATGTTATGCTAAACACAACTCATGTAAACATAAATTCATTCAACATATTACGACTTTTCACATATGAGTTTCAATCGTAACACCTTATGATCCTTTGATAAAGCCTACCAACATGGGATAGAACTTAATCCCGCTAAATCAAAAAGCCACACAAACCATAAGGGTTACATCATATGAGATAGAATATTAAGGTTAATGAAAACCAAAATCAGACACCCCATAAACCGAATACACATAGCAAAAATATAAACATTCATTCACAGGCTATGTAATCGGTAACTATCACAAGAAAAATTATAAAGAAATAATTTTATTCATTGAGTTTTATTCAAAAATAGACCTTATACAATAATTGAAGCAAATCAAAACATTGATGTCTTTTTTATGGATCAAGTATTACAGCATCTAACTTAATCCTTAGAAGTGCTTTGATTATTCACTGAGGTTTCTTCAGTGTTCAAGTTCTTGAGTCTTTTGTTTTCTTTCAGATGATTGAGTTTCCTCTTCAAAAGATTCACCTCCACAATCAACTTCAAAAGATTTGACTCGAGCCACTTCTCATTCTTTTCGAAGCTTCCAATTGTTCACGAGCAATTTCAAAATCTCGCATTATCAAAAGCATGAGCTCAAAAGATATTTGATTCCTCCTATGTTCCTTTGATAAGTAGCACTTAATCTCAGCAGGAAGACAAGTTTCAAGCTTCTGTAATTGAGAATCAATATCAATAGTATTTTCATCCATCTTGAACCGCAGACTAAACGTGGAGGAAAAAATTAATCATTTCTTAAGATGTTTTATATATCAAAAAATAAAACTTGGTTTCCTAGCAATGTATTTTTATTTGATTAAAATAGTCGTGAAAATATACAAATTCGGAAATAAAATCAAGAAGGATTTTCCGAAATATTATTGTCAAGAGAGTCCGAATATATATTGTACAATTTTTATCATGAACTTTCCTAAGATCGAAAGTATTCTTCTAAATAGAAAAAGGATTCCAAGTTTAGAAAAATACTCAAGTGGTTCATGAGACAAGATAGATCTAGTATAGTTTTTATACTTTTCATATGTTCCCCAAAGGCTCTTTTAAGAACTTCTCATTTATTAATACTTGAGCAAAAAATTTAGGAAGTTCGATCAACAAGCTTAGTTGTTGAATTGAGCTCTCAATGGCTCAAGGAAACATAATTTATCTTTATGTTCATGGACATCTTCTTTTTTGGAACAATTCCAAGAATAGGTTTCACACATCTGTGAGTCACAACCTGAGTTACCTGATTCAACGAGATAAATCTATTCGAGTATGAGCAACGAGGATTGTAAGTGTCACTAGAACCCTTTTGAGTCATGAGTTGAGCGAGAACTCTTATATCGACCCGGATATTCCTTGGAATATGACAACATCTTTTGATGAGATTGTTTCCTTGATTTTGATTTGGACAGAAGATCATCAACAAAACAAAATGATCTGAAATCATTTGTTTGTGTGCATTTAAGCTGATCTTTGTCACTTTCAGAGAGATAATCCTTGTCACAGTGAATGACAGTTTTTCTTGACCGGATATTAGTCACAGGATTATTCTTTGAAACACATCTCTTTTGATTCTTGCAAGTGGTTAAACTACTAGAATCCAAATGTTGTTTATTAGTTAAGAGATTCTAAGAGATAAAATCACACACCCTTGTCTTAACTAATAAATCTTTTCTGACTTTAGGATCATTGTCAAAATTTTCAGATTCAGTTTCAAGAGAAAATGGAACTGTATTTTCATCTTGACATAGACTAGATGTGATTATCATCATGTCGGGAGATTCATGAATTTCAAGATTTTCTTGAGACCACGACTTCTTCATGGGACTTGTTTTTTTATCAAAGAATATTTGATAATCCTCTTGAAAGATGGATAATATATATTATCTTTTAGATTATATTTTCCAACAAGCTTTATGAAAAATTTAATCTCATCACTGTCATCTGAAACTGACTTGTGCATTACAGGTGTTTGTTTTCTTATTAACACATCATGGTTAATATTTCCTGAGTTGTGTTCAACCAGTGAACTAACAGTGTTGAGCTGTTTATCAGGATCTGAAAACAAATTGCCTTTCTGAAGTTCTTTGAGGGTGAAAACGGTTTCTACTGATTTTGGTAATTTCGGGTGTGTGGGTGAGAAATGAATTTAAACCCTAAACAATGTACTGCAAGGGAGTACTTTAGATTCAAGAGATCAATCTGTAAAAATCCGGCATAAACCAAGAAATGGCCGTTCCAGACTTGCTTCGGTCATAAAGTGAAGGAGAAGGGTTGGTTTTGAGGAGGGAAGCGAAGAAAGTTTTAAGACCAGAATAGTTGATTCTGGAAGAGTAGTTATTTTACGACTTGTATCAGAAAGTGGGAAGCTCACAGATAGAGAGCTAGCAAATGTTTTCTGAGTGTTGTATGCTCCTGACTTGAACTTGTTATTCGGTGGAAATAGGTAATGCCTATTTATACAAGTCGAAGTGAAATGTACTCTGGTCTCATTAAGAAATGGAAAACGGGTGAGTAAATGGGAGGAGGTGGTAACTGGTAACGCCTGGAATTGATGTTCCATAAAATAAAGCCTTTCACCATTACTCCCTGTATTTACTAACCGCCTCATCCTTATGACATTCTTATAACGGGCGTAGTACGCCGCACGCTGTAAACCGCCAAACCAATACCCAATGAGCATCCCCCAGTTTGTGACATGCGTTGATGTCTCGAGTGTTTTCGTGGAAAACGCGTAGCACGTTGTTGTTGTCTGGCAAGTTGAGCTTGGGAGACTTGCCGGCTCGGTGGTGACCCTCGGCGGTCGAGATTTTGCATCTTAAGAGGAAAGGTAGCCGTTGATTATTGCAACCCTTCGTTTGGTAGCCAGTGGAATGAAAGCATGATCAATATGGCTTTACTATGGCCTGGTTTAGGCGCGGCCAAAAGTTAGGGTTTTGGCTTTGTTTAGGCGTGATCAAACTATGGCCAAAGGTTGCCATGCGTTAGCTGGTAACCTTGGACGGCTAAGATCTGCACCTTAGATGAAAAAGTGGCTGTTGATTGTTGCAGGCCTTCGTTTTGGTAGCCGCATAGGGAAGGCCGGTGTGGCATGATGCAGCAAGGTGGTTGGTATGCCATTGGCGCACGTGGTATGGTATGCCTTGGCGCGGTTTGGCGTGGCCAAAACTAGGGTTTTAGGCCAAAGGTTACCATGCGTTGTTTGGCAACCTTGGACGGCTAGGATTCGCATCTAGGATGGAAGGGTGGCCGTTGATCATCGCACTCCTTCGTTTTGGTAGCCGCATAGGGAAGGCTGACATGGTATGGCGCGGCAAGGCATGCCATTGGCACATGTGGTATGGTATGCTTTAGCGCGGATTGGCGTGGCCAATACTAGGGTTTTGGGCCAAAGGTTACCATGTGTTGTTTGGTGACCTTGGACGGCTAGGACTTGCATTTTGGATGGAAGGGTGGCCATTGATCTTCGCACGCCTTCGTTTTGGTAGCCGCATAGGGAAGGCCGGCATGGTATAGCGCGGCAAGGTGGTTGGCATGCCATTGGCACGTGTGGCATGGCATGCCTCGGCGTGGCCAAAACTAGGTTTTTGGGCCAAAGGTTACCATGCGTTTTTTTGGCGACCTTGGACGGCTAGGATTTGTATATAGGATAGTAGGGTGGTCGTTGATCGTCACACGCCTTCGTTTTGGTAGCCGCAATAGGGAAGGCCGGCATGGTGGGTCCAAGGCAAAAAATGGCGCGGATGGTATTGGCATAGTGGGGCCAAGGGTTTGGCACAGACAGCTTGGCATGGTGGGGCCAAGACAAGGTGTGGTTGGCGTGGCCAAAACTAGGGTTTTGGGCCAAAGGTTACCATGTGTTGTTTGGCGACCTTGGACGGCTAGGATTTGCATCTAGGATGGAAGGGTGGTCGTTGATCGTCGCACGCCTTCGTTTTGGTAGCCGCAATAAGGAAGGCCGGTATGGTGGGGCCAAGGCAAAAAAATGGCGCGGATGGTCTTGGCATAGTGGGGCCAAGGGTTTGTCACGGACGGCTTGGCTTGGTGGGGCCAAGGCAAGGTGCGGTTGGCTTGGCATGGTGGGGCCAAGGGTTTGGCATGCCATTGGCGTATGGTGCGACTAGCATGGTTGGGGCCAAGGCAAGGTACGGTTGGCTTGGCATGTGGGGCCAAGGGTTTGGAATGCCATTGGCGCATGGTGTGGCTAGCATGGTTGGCATGCCTTGGCGTGGAGATGTGGTTGGCATAGTTTGCCATTGGCACAGTAGTGCGGCTGGTATGGTTGGCATGCCTTGGCGCGAAGATGTGGCTGGCATTATTTTCCATTGGCACAGTGGTGCGGCTGGCATGGTTGGCATGCCTTGGCGCGGAGATGTGGCTGGCATGGTTTTCCATTGGCACAGTGGTGCGGCTGGCATGGTTGGCATGCCTTGGCGCGGTAGCATGAGAATTAGGGTTTGGCATAGATGATGTCGGTCATGTTAAGGGTTCTGCCGTGGAACATGACACGTGAAAAAAAGGTACCCTGGTAATTCTTATGTAGGCATGCTGATCGATTCAATAAATGGCCATAGTGACGTCATGTTAGTTGTACAGGTTTTACGATTTTAACCCTAATCTAAAACCCACCATCAACATTAAGTCCCCTGCTTAGCTCGGAACAGGAGAATTGTTACGAGTTAAGCATAAGATGGTGACGGGCAAGGACAAAAATCGAAATGACAAGTCGTGAAAAGATGGTCAGGAAGGTCCGACTAACCTTTTTCGAGAGGGAAGGAGAGTTCATGATCCCCGTGTTTGGCGGCCTTGCATAGATTCTATTTGTGGTGTAAACCGTGAAGTGGTGGGATGAAGATCGTCGGCTTAGTTTGGCTATGCATCATCTTGGCTGGGTTAGGGAACATCATGACGCTGGCTTAGCGAGTTGTTGGTGTTGGCGCGGCAAGTCATGGCGCGGACGGATTGGCATGGTGGGGCCAAGGCAATGGCGCGGACGGCTTGGCGTGGTGGGCCAAGGCAAGGCGTGGTTTGGTGAGGCAAAGCATGCGCGGACGGCTTGGCACAGTGGTGATTTGTCTTTGCGGGCCCGATTGCCTCTTTTCCTTACTCGACTCAAATAGGAAGTCCTTTCCTCATTCAAATGTCAAAGTATCACGCCCTCCTATCTCATTTGACTTTCATTAGTTTTTTTTATTTTTGATGAGGGGTTTCGTTTGAGGCAGATTTCCCGGTCGTGATGCAATCATGTTCCGCTTATTCAGTCTGTGTTTCTCTTTCTTCCTTTAGGGTTTCCACAGTATTTACGCTGGTAAAGTTGCATCGTCTTCCCAGTTTTACAACAAATATCTCTCTTGATGAGTCCACCTCTCTTCATCATGTCGATCAGAAGTGAATCATCCTCGAGCCAGTTAGATTCTCCAGTCAAACGCGTGAGTCCTGACTCTTGCAATAATTCCCCTATCCGGGTTATTCGAGTCAAGAAGATTATACCGGTATGTTTTTATTGATCAACAAGTGTTTCATTGTTTTCCAATAAGTGACAAAAGTTTTCTTCTGTGTAGAGATATCCTGTCGGAGCGTGCGTTACCATCATTGATGAAGATGATTTGGTTACCCCTTTTCCTTCAAGCCCGATCCCACCAACTGCTAAAGATCTGGAGAACGCCGACTTAGAAATTTCTTGTCATGAGTATCCCAATGCAGGTTTGTCGTTCGGAACCCGCATGAGGTGTCTTTCTTCTAACTACCGGAACGTAAGTGGGTTTCTGGTGCGGAAAGAATTCGTGACTCTTTACACAAATATATGGAAGACATATGGCCACATCGCCACCAGGAGCGTGGTGCAATATTATTCGTCCACTTTAGTTTCCATAGTGAATTGTCTCTTGCCGATGGTCGTCGAAATGGAGAGTATGTCTATCCGTGCTGTCGCGGAATCATTTATTCAAAAGTGGGAGAATATGGTGTCTACTGTGAATCTCGAAGTTCAACGTTAGTTGGTTGCGACATCGTCTTGATATTGTGAAAGTCGACAGAGCCGGTATTCTTGCTTTGGCGTGGTCCCCGCTACGAAAGCTATTACGGAAGAGGAGAAAGCTCGGCCATGGAGTCACGAAGGTGGAAGAGTCAATCCGGAACTTGGAGAGTAGGGACTGAAGGTATCAAAGCCGGTTAAATATGATGCTTTCGAGGGATTACAATCTGTTGGATGGGCTTTTACGAGTTATGTGGTTGTGAGATGTTTGGTTTCTTTCTGGGTTTTAAGCATATTTTTGCTCTATCTTTTTTTTTTGTGTTTTTTTTTTTGAAAGAATAAGAGAATTTTATTGATTTACTTCAATCAAACAAAGGAAAAGAGACTTGATATTTGAGGTGTGGAAGAAAAGTGGAAAGATGCCTGGCTATCCGTGTTTGTGATACGGCGGGGCGCGAGGTGGTGGTCAGGCGTAGTATGCCTTAAGCCATTTTCCGTTGATGACTGCCTTCAGTTTCCTCCATCTTCTTTAATGACCTTGTAGTACCCATTTGTTGTACGCTTTTTGTGACTATATAAGTACCTTCCCACTTTGAGGAGAATTTTGGTGCGGACGCGTCTTGCTGAATGTGTTTGGCAGTCTTCAGTACCAAATATCCCACTTGAAAAACCCGAGGCTTCACGGTTTTGTTATATGCTCTGGAAACCCTATTTATGTATGCTTGTGCGTGTTCTTCCGCCTTGGATCTTCTGAAATCTACAGTGTCCAATTCTGCAACTCTGGCGCTCAATGCTTCAGCTTCATTCCATCGAACTCCGCTTGCTTCGGCAATCCTAGCCGACGGGATTTTAACTTCCGATGGGGAGGATGGCGTCTGCGCCGTAAACAACGGAGTAGGGAGAGGCCCGGTGGAACTTCTTGGTGATGTCCGTACGCCCATAGTGCCATTGGCAATTGCTCATGCCATGTCCGAGGATTATCATGCCTTTGTCCGACCGAGGATTCGGATAGAGTTTTGTTGGTGCTTTCAGCCTGTCCGTTCCCTTGGGGGTAGTACACGGTGGAGAAGACTTGCTTAATTCTGTATTCTTCGAGTAATTCCTGTACTTGCTTGTTTGCGAAAGGAGTGCCGTTGTCGGTGATGATATGTTTAGGCACGCCAAATCGGCGATAATGTACTCCTTAATGAATTCCGCGATTGTGGTTCCATTCGTCCCTCGTATGGGTATGGCTTCGACCCATTTGGTGAAATATTCGATTTATGTTATTATGTACTCGTGATGCTTTGAGGACGACAGATTGATCTTTCCAATGATGTCGAGTCCCCAGCTGTGAAAGGGCCACGGACTGCTTATTGAATGCAGGGGATTCGACGGTACATGGATAAGGTTTCCGTGAATTTGACATTTTTTGCACCTCTGGACGAAAACAGCTGCATCATCCTCCATGGTTGGCCAGTAGTATTTCTCGTGTATCTGAAGAAATAATTTCCGTCTTCCTTGATGTTCGCCTTCGTGCATCTCTTTCAGCATGATTGGGATTTTTGCTTCGTTCAAACATCGTAGCAAACTTCCTCCAAAGCTTTTACGATATAAGATTCTTTCGTGGAATACGAATCTCTCGGACCTTTGTTTTATCTTGGCTGCATCCTTCTTATTGGTGGGGAGTATGTCGTCGCGAAGGTAACTGATGTATGGCTCCTTCCAGTCCCCAGCGTGACCAATATTGAAAACATATAATTGATGCGGCGGCACTTGACAGTTGGAACAGGTTCTTTGAAGTAACCGAGATTGAGCCTCTATTTCTGGCCAGTAGTAGCCAAGGCGTTGCAAACGGCGATAGAGTGTTACCACTAATGTTTGCCCGCAGATATCATCATGGACGCAGTTGAGTTGTAGTTGTGCTTATCCCTCTCCAAGACATCTTGACAAGGAACCGTCTGGATTTCGATGATATAGCACCCCTCGGAGAATGAAAAATTTTTGTAAGGTTTTGAGACTGACCTTTCCCTGGAAAAGTGAGCTGTTAAGTTCTAGGATAATTGGTGTTCTCCAGTCACCAGCTTCATCCTCTTCGGGTTGTGAAAGCCATGTTGAAGCCACGGTTCGTCTCTTCACTGTCAGGGTTTCCTCAAAACCTTCAAATTGCAGTTTTGATGCTAGCGTGGCTAGGAAATCAGCGTGTTGGTTGCCGTTGCGCCCAATATGTGTTATGGTCGCGTCGGCGAAGTAGTTTAGCAGTTTTTGTGCCTCGGCTCTGTATGGGGCCAAGGTTACTTCTTTAAGTGCGTATACTCCGTTTACCTGGTTGACAAGTAATTTAGATTCCCCTCTTATTTCCAGACGCGTGTCTCCATCTCGTTTAGCCAAGGACAATCCGATGAGAAAGGCTTCATATTCTGCTGAATTGTTGGTGTAGGGGAAGTCTAGCTTGAAGGAGTGCGAGAATACTTCACCAGCTGGGGATACTAGAACCACACCTGCTCCTCCAGAACCGTTGTTAGGAGTAGCGGGGCCGTCGAATAATAGTAGCCATGTTTCTTCTTGGATGAAAGAGATTTCCGGAAAGTCTCCAGGGAGTTCCTCGTGTAGTGCCATGATATTCTCTCCCGGAAACGCCGCCAGTAAATCCGCAACTGCTTTCCCTTTAATGGATCTCGGGGAAGGGCATGTTATGTCGAACTCTGACATTTGGAGGAGCCATTTTGCCGTCTTCCTATCATGACCGGTTTTGAGATGAGGAACTTCACCGGATCGGACTTAGATATCAGCACCACTTTATTGGATAGTAGGTAATGCCCGAATTTCTGGATGGAGTGGATCAAAGCTAAGCACGCCTTTTCCGCTTTGGGATATCTGAGTTCGGCATCTCTTAAAGTTCGACTGAAGTAGTATATGGGATGCTCAATCCCTTCGTCATCTACTTGGGCGAGGAGAGCTCCGACAGCAGTGTCGCTAAAAGCATGTGGAGGTGTAGCGGTCTTCCTTGTATGGGTGACTTCATGACAGTTGGGGAAGATAATGTTTGCTGAATTTTCCGGAATGCTTCCTGTTGTAGTGGGGTCCAGACAAAGCTTGCTCTTTTCTTCAGTAACGGGGTAAACGAAGCAACAAGTTGAGCCAATCCTAGTATGAAGCGGCGAATGTAGTTTATTTTACCCATGAAACTCTGGAGTTCTTTCACGGTTCGCGGTGGTGGCATCGTGAGAATGGCATGTGTTTTGCCTGGGTCAACTTTAATTCCCTCGGCAGTCACCTAGAAACCTAGGAACTTGCCCGAAGAGACACCAAAAGCACACTTCAATGGATTCATCTTCAGTTTGTACTCGCGACATCTTTCGAACACCTGCCGCAGAATTCTTGTATGGCCTGCCCGAGTTTTTGAATTGACCACTATGTCATCTACATAATCTTCGACTTGCTTGTGCATCATATCGTGAAAAATGGTGGTCATGGCGCGTTGGTATGTGGCGCCAGCGTTTTTCAAACCAAAGGGCATCACAGTGTAGTAAAAGTTTCCAAGAGGAGTTCGAAAAGCCGTCTTACTTGCGTCGTGTTCGTACATCTTTATTTGGTTGTAGCCGATGTATCCATCCATGAAAGAGAACATACCATGTCCACTGGTGGCGTCTACTAGCATGTCAATGTTGGGGAGCGGAAAGTCATCTTTAGGGCAACATTTGTTCAAATCTCTAAAATCGACACAAGACTCGATCCGCCATTCTTCTTTTTTACCTAACAACGTTGGCCAACCAAGTAGGGTGGTGAATCGGTTTGATGAAACCAGCCGCTAGTAGCTTTTGAATCTCTACCTTAATCTGTTCTTCTACGTCGTGCCGGAATTGTCTCGGGGTTTGCTTGACCGGTTTGGATCCGGGTATTACGTGTAAATGATGAGTGACCAGCCTTTCGTCCAAGCCGGTCATTTCCTCGTATGTCCATGCGAATACGTCTTGATATTCCTTGAGGAGGTCTACCATCTTTACACGTTCGTCTGTGCACATAGTCGAGCTTATCGAGATGGGTTGCGGAGATTCTTCACTCCGACATTAACAACCTCAAGTTCGTCCATGGTAGAGTTGGTCCCGTCTTGTAGCTGTCGTGGTGCATCGGGTACTTCCTCCTGCGACTCGTTACTACGTTGGCGTTCCATTGGGCGGAGAGATTGTGTGGTAGTCTCCCTTGTTAATTGCTAACAGCGGCGCTGATATATGGTTTTCCCTTTTTCATCATGACCCATAATAAAAGCCCGTCCTCGCTTGGTATGGGTGTAAGCCGAACCCCGGTTCGGCGGGTGGAGGATGGTGTGTCTCTCTTTCGAAGGGGTGATGTGAGACCGGGTTTCTCCGCGAAGCGGTGCAAGACCATCACTTTCTTCAATGGACATCCACTTTGGCAATGGAGTGTGGTGAGTCTTGTTGGTTGTGGCCTGCATGTCCTTTCTTGGCTCAAAAATCTCTATTCCACAGATCGGCGCATAAGGAGATAATGATGCAGCGATACGAACGACTTCTCCGTTCAACATGGTTTTCAAGCACTGGTGATACGTCGAAGGGATGATTCTGTTGTCGTGGAGCCATGGTCTTTCCAGTATCATGTGGTGCTCCTTTTCGATTACCTCGCACCTTACTTTTGACCGGACGGGTCCTACTGATAGATTCAGGTTGACGTACCCATACGTGCTGGTTTGGTTGCCTTCGAAATCAGTCATTATAGTGGACTGTCGCATGACTTTGTTCGGCCGTACCCTGGCCGTTCTGAGCGTCCTGAGGGTAACAACGTTGGAGGATGCTCCCGTGTCGATGAGAGCCCTTTTGAATTCCACGTCCTTGATACGGGCCGTGACGTGTAGGGCCCGGTTATGGCCTTCATCTGCCATCATGTCGTCGTCGGTAAACGTGAATTGTTCATGGACATCTCTGGCGTTCTTGATGTTTCCAAGCATGAAGGAGTCAAGGACGCGCTTAATGTTATTCGATTGATGGCAGTGAACGTCTCCATCCGTTGATCTTTTGAAAGATGTAAGAGTTCACATAAATTTTCCACCAGTGAGGCCGCTTCCTGGCCTAATGGTTTCTGATTAGTAGTGAAGTTGTTGACTTTGGAGTGATCATTTGGGATGTTAGTCCCCAGTCCTGGAGTTTCCGAGGCAAGTGAACCGTTCAACTCTGCCGTTAAGTTGATGAGGATGTCCAGTATGATGTTAATTGCATCTTTCATCAGACCCATGTTCTTGGTGTGGATCTTCTGACTCCGCACCAAGTCAGTCAGTCTTGGAATTCCTTCGTCGATTGCGTCGTTGGGCGTTGTGTTGGAGAAGGAAACATTTTCGTTCGCCTGAGTGGAACTTGAGGACACGGATTCAGCCCTAAAACCGACCATCCTTCTGAGTTAGAGAAACGTATTCTGAAATTGATATTGGGACCGAGAGATTGACCTCCCACTGTGCGCCAATTGTTTGAGGGTGAAAACGGTTTCTACTGATTTTGGTAATTTCGGGTGTGTGGGTGAGAAACGAATTTAAACCCTAAACAATGTACTGCAAGGGAGTACTTTAGATTCGAGAGATAAATCTATACAAATCCGGCCTAAACCAAGAAATGGCCGTTCCAGACTTGCTTCGGTCACAAAGTGAAGGAGAAAGGTTGGTTTTGGGGAGGGAAGCGAAGAAAGTGTTGAGACCAGAATAGTTGATTCTGGAAGAGTAGTTGTTTTACGACTTGTATCAGAAAGTGGGAAGCTCACAGATGGAGAGCTAGCAAATGTTTTCTGAGTGTTGTATGCTCCTGACCTGAACTTGTTGTTCGGTGGAAATAGGTAATTCCTATTTATACAAGTCGAAGTGAAACGTACTCTGGTCTCATTAAGAAATGGAAAATGGGTGAGTAAATGGGAGGAGGTGGTAACCGGTAACGCCTGGAATTGATGTTCCATAACGAAAGCGTTTCACCATTACTCCCTGTATTTACTAACAGCTTCATCCTTATGACACTTTCTTATAACGGGCGTAGTGTACGCCGCACGCTGTAAACCGCCAAACCAATACCCAATGAGCATCCCCCAGTTTGTGACATGCGTTGATGTCTCGAGTGTTTTCGTGGAAAACGCGTAGCACGTTTGTAGTTGCAGGAAATCCCAAAACACACCCCTTATGACATTATGATAATATTTTCTAGATCTAAACTTATTTAATAATCAAAATAAAGATAAAAGTGCTAAAATTATAAATGGAGACACAAGATTTTTTACATGGTTCGATCAATGTGATCTACATCCATGGTTCTTCACTAGTGATTTTTGTAATTACATGAGTTTACATTTAGAATCTCCATTAATGAGTATTTGGAGCTTTCTAGATCTAGTTTTGAGGAAGAAGATGATAAAGAAAATAAATCACTCTCTAAAAAAAATATCTCTCTCTAAAATAATATCTCTCTCTTAACAAAATGTCTCCCCCTTTTCTCTCTCCTTTCCTTTCTCTTTATATAGGTGTTTACATAGTGGATGACAGCTCACATACGTGGAGTACAACTCATATTCTCGCAAGCTTTGCTACATTCTCGCAAGCTCTCACTACAATTTCGCAAGCTCTTAACGTTGTGCGATATTTGGACCCTACATCTTGCCTCTTTTTCCTTGAATATTGCTTGAAGAGTGATCTTTAAGGAAAAATATGTTGTTGTAGCAATCTTTGATCTTTGTTGATGAAGGAACGAGCGAAATAATACTGGACTTGAAAAGTACGTACTTGCCTCTATTCTTTTGCGAAGTTCCGAAATATTAAGAAGTAATTAGAAGTATCATCCTGAAGTATACGAAGTATGAAGTATGAGTATGAAGTATCCTTGAAGAAGTATATAAGAAGTACTTAATCCTTGAAATATATAAGAAGTATGAAGTATCCTTTGAGAAGTATAAGAAGTATCCGTCCTTGATTGTGAGTAATAAGTATTGCCTCTATTCATGCGAAATTATTACTTCATTTTTGGTGAGAATTCTTGTCCATTTTGGAAATGATTCTTGCCGAGAAGATAAAGAACGTAAAATGTTTTCTTGGTAATCCATAGTTGCCTCTGTTCTTTATCTATGAAGGTAGAATCCTTGAGAAAATGTTGAATGAGAGAATTGTTTCTTTATTCTTATCTTGCCTCTGTCTCATGCTTTGTGCTTATGCGATAATATAATCTCTTCAAGTTGCTTATAATTTTGCGAAATAACCACATTTTGCAAAATAATCACATTCTGAGAAATTCTGACTTATTCTGCGAAATTATGAACACTTCTGCGAAATTATGAATATCTCTGCGAAATTAAGAATACCTCTGCGAAATTATGAATACCTCTGCGAAATTCTGAATAATACCCTGAGAGATTCTGAATAATACTCCTGAGAGATTCTAAATAATACTGCTGAAAGATTCTGAATAACACTCCTGAGAGATTCTAAATAGTAATGCTGAGAGATTCTGAATAACACTCCTGAGAGATTCTAAATAGTACTGCTGAGAGATTCTAAATAGTACCGTTGAGAGATTCTGAATAATACTTCTGAGAGATTCTGAATAATATTTCTTTGTTATTTTCGCTGTCTCAAACTCATTTCCATGTATACATTCGCAAACTTATTTGTTTGCATATAATCATTTTTGCAAGCTTATTTGCTTACTCATTTACTTGTGTGGTCTTATTTTGCCTTCCTAGTTAAAGGTCTTATTGTGCCACCCCTCGTCATTGCGACAAAATCGCAGGACGTCTTTACACTTTCATGTAAAGACCCATTGATCTTGCCTTATCATTTCTTTAGTATTATTGCCTCTGCAGGATGTTTTTATTGCGACAATATGACAGGCCTAGAAATTCTTGCGAACTTGAAGCCCCATGACATTGCCGTCTTGCGACGAAATCGCAGGACGTATTTACACTTTCATGTAAAGACCCATTGATCTCGTCTTACCCTCGCGTTTTGTATTATTGCCTCTTAAGGATTATCGCACAAATATGACAAGCCTAAATTTTCTTACGAAAATAAAGCCTCATGACATTTGCGTCTTAAGACACTTATCAGCTCCCTAATGGAGGGTGCCGCCCTTATCATCTCCCTGGTTGCCCCTTCAAGGAGGCGTACATCGTCCATACAAGACTAGCTCCTCCCATCCGGTCTTAACAACAACCGGTTGTTTTCGCAGCCTCTTATCCCTTTTACCTATAGGGCTTATGGTTACGAGACTGCACCCTAAGTGGAGTTTTCTTCGGGCCGAGTGCGGCATGTGCCAAGACTTGCCAAGAATGGCCGAGACACTTCAAATGCCCCGGAACTCTTGGCTCAACCGTGTACCTCGGCGCCTTGGTCATACACTGACTCCTTAGGAGAGACCCTCGGTCGTCCAACCAGGGTATAACCTTATATATATATAGTTGGAAATCCAATGTATCTCTCCTGGATGGGCTTTATTGACCCCAAATCTCCATGACTCGGAGTTCCGGGAGTGGTGTAACCTTTTCCCGAGCCATGTCAAGAGATACCCCCTTATATGACGCACTTTAGGTCTTACATTTGCCTCTTACAAAATATCATTCACGAACTAGGGTGTACACCATAAAGGTTCGTCCCATTCGTATAAATCATTGATTGTCTCTATGAAATTTTCGCGTTTCTTTACTCTTTTAATTTATTCTTTCATTTCTGTCAATTATTTCAATCATTCTTTGCGAAATAATCATTCTTTTCTTCATTCTTTGCGAAATAATCATCAACTCTCTTCTTTGCGAAATATCAAAGATCCTTTGAACTAATGAATGAAATACCAAATTCATGCCTCTGACCAACTGTACTAGTTCTTATGTATGCAAAATAATTCTCTTGTCTGCGAAATTCCTCTTGAAGTGTATAATGCCGCACGCACATCTCTCTTGAATATATAAATGCCGCAGCAAAAATAAATTTGAAAGTATCAAGAGTTGAACCCGCGACCTGCTACTTGCATTTTCTCGCACCATACCAACTGTGCTAACCCTCTCTTGCGAAATTAATTTGCGAGATAATCATCAACTTTCTTATTTGCGAAATAATCATAGTCCGTGCGAAATTTCGCATAACAAAAATAAATGTGCGAGAAGCAAGAATTGATCCTGCGACCTGCTGCTTGCATTCATGCCTCTTGACCAACTGTTCCCGTTCTCTTATGCGAAATTATCGCACACTTGTTAAAACTTGATTTGCTCTTCGCTGGTAGCAACCCAAAAATATGTAAAATGTGCGAAAAATTCGCAGGAGGTGGGAATTGAACCTACGTCCTTCTTCATGCATCGAATCAAATGAACCATCTGTGCCAACCCTCCTTTGCGAAATTTTTGTGCGAAATAATCATAAACTCTCTTCTGTGAGAAATACTCTTGCGAAATATCCATGCGAAAAATACACATTCGTTGGGATTTGATCACACAACCATGAACTCATTAACTTCGCAGGTGACCAACTGTGCTGCCTCTTATTTGCGAAATTATGAAACAACTTTGCGAAATTATTCATTTTTTCGTCCTCTGTAAAAAGAGGAAAACTATGCTCGCAGGCGAATTCGAACTTGCGACCAGAAACACACATGTTGTTCTCTGGACCAACTGTTCAAGAACTTCTCTGCGAAATTAACTCATAACTTTTTTCCTTATTCTCTTATTCGCCACTTTGAAGATGATAATAAAATGAAAATTATGTATCTCTGCGAATTCGAACCCATGACCTATTGTTTGTTCGCTCACCTTGAACCATCTGTCTTAATTTTTATTTGTGATAGAAATTGCAGGCCCGCCCTCTTATATTCTCTTCGTCCTTCCTTAATTTCTTTCAACAATTTGCCTCTTGCTTTTTCTCCTGAACATGGAAATCTTCTATTGAAACCTTGGTTTTCTTCCCTGAAAGTGTAATTTTTTCCATGAAATTTCCATTTTTGAACCTAAACTTTGTAGATCTAGAAAAATATGAACAGTAGCTAATCTTCATGGAAATTTATTGAACCAACAAGTTACAGGAAGGATAAATCCTTTACTCCTCCCTGTTTCTAGCGCCAAAATGTAGTTGCAGGAAATCCCACAACACACCCCTTGTGATATTATGATAATATTTTCTAGATCTAAACTTATTTAATAATCAAAATAAAGTTAAAAGTGCTAAAATTATAAATGGAGACACAAGATTTTTTACATGGTTCGATCAATGTGATCTACATCCATGGTTCTTCACTAGTGATTTTTGTAATTACATGAGTTTACATTTAGAATCTCCATTAATGAGTATTTGGAGCTTTCTAGATCTAGTTTTGAGGAAGAAGATGATAAAGAAAATAAATCCCTCTCTAAAAAAAATATCTCTCTCTAAAATAATATCTCTCTCTTAACAAAATGTCTCCCGCCTTTTCTCTCTCCTGCCTTTCTCTTTATATAGGTGTTTACATAGTGGATGACAGACTCACATACAAAGGTGGAGTACAACTCATATTCTCGCAAGCTTTGCTACGTTCTCGCAAGCTCTCACTACAATTTCGCAAGCTCTTAACGTTGTGCGATATTTGGACCCTACAACGTTGTTTTTGTCTGGAAAGTTGAGCTTGGGAGACTTGACGGCTCGGTGGTGACCCTCGACGGTCGAGATTTTGCATCTTAAGAGGAAAGGTAGCCGTTGATTATTGCAACCCTTCGTTTGGTATCCAGTGGCATGAAAGCATGATCAATATGGCTTTACTATGGCTCTGGTTTAGGCGCCCAAAGTTAGGGTTTTGGCTTTGTTTAGGCGTGATCAAACTAGGGCCAAAGTTTGCCATACGTTAGCTGGTAACCTTGGACGGCTAAGATCTGCACCTTAGATGAAAAAGTGGCCGTTGATTGTTGCAGGCCTTCGTTTTGGTAGCCGCATATGGAAGGCCGGTGTGGCGTGACGCGGCAAGGTGGTTGGTATGCCATTGGCACACGTGGTATGGTATGCCTTGGCGCGGTTTGGCGTGGCTAAAACTAGGGTTTTGGGCCAAAGGTTACCATGCGTTGTTTGGCAACCTTGGACGGCTAGGATTCGCATCTAGGATGGAAGGGTAGCCATTGATCGCCGCACGCCTTCGTTTTGGTAGCCGCATAGGGAACGCCGGCATGGTATGGCGCGGCAAGGTGGTTGGCATGCCATTGGCACGTGTGGCATGGCATGCCTTGGCGTGGCCAAAACTAGGGTTTTGGGCCAAAGGTTACCATGCGTTGTTTGGCGACCTTGGACAGCTAGGATTTTCATTTAGGATGGAATGTTGGTCGTTGATCGTCGCACGCCTTCGTTTTGGTAGCGTCATAGGGAAGGCCGTCATGGTATGGCGCGGCAAGGTGGTTGGCATGCCATTGGCACGTGTGGCATGGCATGCCTTGGCGTGGCCAAAACTAGGGTTTTGGGCCAAAGGTTACCATGCGTTGTTTGGCGACCTTGGACGGTTAGGATTTGTATATAGGATGGAAGGGTGGCCGTCGATCGTCGTACTCCTTCGTTTTGGTAGCCGCAATAGGGAAGGCCGGTATGGTGGGGCCAAGGCAAAAAATGGCGCGGATGGTCTTGGCATAGTGGGGCCAAGGGTTTGGCACGGACGTCTTGGCATGGTGGGGCCAAGGCAAGGTGCGGTTGGCGTGGCCAAAACTAGGGTTTTGGGCCAAAGGTTAGCATACGTTGTTTGGCGACCTTGGACGGCTAGGATTTGCATCTAGGATGGAAGGGTGGCCGTTGATCGTCGCACGCCTTCGTTTTGGTAGCCGCGATAGGGAAGGCCGGCATGGTGGGGCCAAGGCAAAAAATGGCGCGGATGGTCTTGGCATAGTGGGGCCAAGGGTTTGGCATGGACGGCTTGGCATGGTGGGGCCAAGGCAAGGTGCGGTTGTCTTGGCATGGTGGGGCCAAGGGTTTGGCATGCGATTGGCGCATGGTGCGTCTAGCATTGTTGGGTCAAAGGCAAGGTGCGGTTGGCTTGGCATGATGGGGCCAAGGGTTTGGCATGCCATTGGCGCATGGTGTGGCTAGAATGGTTGGCATGCCTTGGCGCGGAAGACGTGGCTGGCATGGTTGGCATGCCTTGGCGCGGAGATGTGGCTGGCATGGTTTGCCATTGGCACAGTGGTGCGGCTGGCATGGTTGGCATGCCTTGGCGCGAAGATGTGGCTGACATGGTTTGCCATTGGCACAGTGGTGTGGCTGGCATGGTTGGCATGCCTTGGCGCGATGGTGCGGCTGGCATGGTTGGCATGCCTTGGCGTGGTAGCATGAGAATTAGGGTTTGGCATAGATGATGTAGGTCATGTTAAGGATTCTGCCGTGGAACATGACACGTGAAAAAAAAGGTACCCTGGTAATTCTTACGTAGGCATGCTAATCGATTCAATAAATAGTCATAGTGACGTCATGTCAGTTGTACAGTTTTACGATTTTAAGCCTAAGCTAAAACTCACCATCAACAGTTAGATATTGGCTTTAACAATTATGCTATATATCCTGTTAACAAATACGAGTTGGCCTCTCGGTTTTGACTATATTTTTATTGCCATAGTTCTATAGAAACCCATTTCAGGATTGATAAACGTCACAGCTCTCTGCCATTGTCACAGCAGCTTCATTTTTAATTTTTCTTGTTAGTTCTTATTAATATTGTGTGTTGTGTTTAGCCCTAGTATCTTATTTATAATTTTTGCATGCATCATTCTGTTTAGGGTCTGGTAGAAGCATTTAGAATAGATTTATTTTATTTTGTTTTATCTAAAAAAAAAATGTCAGGATTTTGGTCTTCAACTGGGGATGAGCACAAATCCATTAGAGAACTTGCTTACGGGCATGCTTCACATTATGAGCCTCCCACAGACCATGATGTCAATAGTTATAGGGATTGTTATGGACATTTTCATAGTCATGAGCCTCAATACTTTGACCCTAATGACCATTCACACATGCATCATTCACCACAGTGGGAAGTTGAACAAGTTTGCACTCCCCTTCCCCCTTGTATGCAATCTGTGGAGGAAAATCACAAACTCATTGAACAAGACAATGCTGAATTTGAATTGAAAGCATTTCAGAATAAACCATATAACATTGCTTATGAATTTCCTTTTTGTAGTGACCCTTATGCGCAACCATGTACTGAATACCCATATGCTATGAGGATACCTACTGTTGAAAACTCTTCTTCCATGGGACAAATTAATGCATATTTAGATATGATTTTTCTTCATGTACAAAAGGAGGGAAGGGAGGAATTTCATGATGAGATGTTTGTTATTCCTAATGAGGTAAATATTGAAAATAGTGTTTATAGTCCTACTCATGCAACTAATATTGAATATGGATCTAATCTAGAGGTAAATGAGTGGACTAGAGATACTATGATCATGAATAGGGCATCGCATTTACTGTACGATGATGATGATGATTTAATGTTGGAAGAGCATGTATACTCGAAAATGTTCTTACGAAATCCTGTTTCGAGACATTAGATTCTCATTCTCGCTTCTTGATTCTCTTATTCAAATCGTAGGATCGAATATCGCGGAAAGGACATATTTGCGAAGTGTTCATCTACAACACATTGCGAGTGTCGCGAGTTGATTTGAAGAACGACGTAACAGATGACGATGGCGAAACGGGGAGAAAAGCGTGACGATCCTGCGAAGTTTAGAGTGTTTGCGAAGATTAACATTAAAGCTCTTGCGATATTGCAGCGAGCTAGATCCGAAAATAAGGGACAACATAGCTGTCACCCACTATGTAAACACCTATATAAAGAGGAGAGCGGGGAGAGAGAAAGTGGAGGATAATTTTGGTAAGAGAGAGAGAGAGATATTTTAAAGAGAGAAAACTTTATTTTCTTTATCATCTTCTTCCCCTAAAATTAGATCTAGAGCTCTACAAAATATCCATTAATGGAGATTGTAAATGTAATTCTTATGTAACCTCAACAATCATAGTGAAGAACCATGGATGTAGATCACATTGATCGAACCATGTAAAAAATCTTGTGTCTCCATTTATAATTTTAGCACTTTAATCTTTATTTTGATTATCAAATAAGTTTAGATCTAGAAAATATTATCATAATATCACAAGGGGTGTGTTGTGGGATTTCCTGCAACTACATTTTGCGCTAGAAACAGGGGAGGAGTAAAGGATTTATCCTTCACAGTAATTTGTTGGTTCAAGAAATTTCCATGAAAATTAGTTACTGTTCATACTTTTTATTTAGATCTATAAATTTTAGGTTCAAAAATGGAAATTTCATGGAAGAAATCACACTTTCAGGGAGTAAACATCATCAACAATTCAAAGATATGAAAAGAATAAGAGAAAAAAAAATAGTTTCTGTGGTGAAATTCACGGAAGAAAACCAAGGTTTCAATTGAAGATTTCCATGTTCAGGAGAAAAAGCAAGAGGCAAATTGTTGAAGGAAATAAAGGAAGAACGAAGAAAAGGATAAGAACAAAAACGCTGTGATTTTTATCACAAACGAAACTCGCACAGATGGTTTGAGTTGGAGCGAAGAAGCTTGATGTCGCAGATCGAATCTCGCCACAGTCATATTTTTTCACATTTTTTCTACAGCCTGGAGAGGAGAAAAGAATAAGAGGTGGCTACATGCATATCTTCGCAAACAAAAGCTAGCAGAGATGGTCAAAGTGGGAACAAACAAACCTGTGGTCATGTGTTCGAATTCGCAGCCACACAATTTTTTTCAAATATTTTTGAACTTTCAAGTGCGAAAAAGAAGAAGTATGCAAACCAGAGGACTTGGGTTCGAATCTCCTTCCTCGCAAAGAATATTTTGCTTCGCAAAGAGGAGAAAAAATTGATAATTTCGCAAGGTTGTTTCATTATTTCGCAAGCAAGAGGCGACACGGTTGGTCACTGCGAGGTTAATGAGTTCATGGTTGCGGTTCAAATCTCAACGAACGTGTATTTTTCGCAAGAGTATTTTGCAAGAATAAAATAGGTGATTATTTCGCGAAAACACTTCACGAGAGCAGGGCTAGCACAGTTGGTAACAAGCAAAGAGAATGGGTTTGAAGACGCGGGTTCGAATCTCGCATTGAGTGTATTTTTTCGTGAATTTTTGAGTAACATAGAGATGAAGTTATCAATAAACAAAACCATTGTTCCATTATGTCACAAACAGGAAACTAGTACAGTTGGTCTGGGCGATGGAATACAAACATAAGGTCGCGAGTTCAAGTCTCGCCACATGACCTTTTATTTTTGCTACGGCATTTATGCATTCAAGAGGGATTGTCAAACGGTCTTTGCAGAGACAACTTCGCAGAGAAGAAAAAGAATAAGAAGGCAACTTCGCCAACTTTATCAAAAATAGAAGTTGGCACATATGGTAAAGTCGGCCAGTATGCGTTCGTGTTCGCGAGGATCGAATCCCAACTTTCGAAGACTTTTTGCATGTTTTTACTCGAAATGCTAGAGACGAAGATCACATTAAAAGAACGATATGGTCACATTCTTTCACAAACAAGAGCTAGGAAACTTGGTCGGGAGGCATGAATGCAAGCGACGAGGTCGCAGGGATCAATTCTTGCTTCTTGCACATTTATTTTTGTTATGCGAAATTTCGCATGGACTTTGCCTATTTCGCAAAGAAGAAAGTTGATGACTATCTCGCAAATTAATTTCGCAAGAGGGTTAGAACAATTGGTATGGTGCGAGAATATGCAAGAGGCAGGTCAAGGGTTCAAATCTCATTTCTCACACTTCTTTTTGATGCGAGCTAATTATATTTTGTGCGATGTTTATACATTTCAAGGATGCTAGCTTCCCAAAGCAAATCATATACTTCGCAAGAGACAACAACATCAGCAAACCACAAAAGCTAAGTACCAATTTCCTTGAACATTTTACTTCTACGAGAAAATAAAAGATTTTTGATTTGATTACAAAAAAGCGATTCAATCGCAAGATTACAAATATTACTAAGATTTCTAGATTATAAAGACTTCAAAATTACAAAGATTTCTAGATTTCAAAATTAAAAAAAAACCTAGAAAATTCAACTTGAATATTTCTCTAGAATATTTCTTTTATAGACAATAAAAGATTTTGATTTGAATCACAAAACGCGATACGATCGCGAGAATTATAAAGATTTCAAAACTACAAAGATTTCGGGACCATAATGTATTAGAATTTCTCTTGAATATTTACTTTGTTTCAAATGATATGATATTATGAGAATGAATGAAAGAAATGACATGAATGAAAGAATGAGTGAAGGAAGTGACGAGAAATGAAGGAATGAATGAAAGGATGAATGAAAGAATGAAGACATGCGATAATGGAAATGCGAAAATTTCGCAAAGATAATGAGAAGAGATAATCAAAAATGAATGGTAGAACGAATTGACAAAAATGAATGAATGAGTGAATGGGACGAACCTTTATGGCGTACACCCTAGTCCGCGAATGATATTTCGTAAGAGGCAAATGTAAGACCTAAAGTGCGTCATATAAGGGGTATCTCTTGACATGGCTCGGGAAAAAGGTTACACCGCTCCTGGAACACGAGTCATGGAGATTTGGGGCCCATGAAAGCCTATCAGGAGAGATACCTTGGATTTCCAACTATATATATAAGGTTATACCCTGGTTGGACGCCCGAGGGTCTCTTCCAAGGAGTCGAGTGTATGACCAAGGCGCCGAGGTACACGGTTGAGCCAAGAGTGCAGGGGCATTTGAAGTGTCTCGGCCATTCTTGGCAAGTCTTGGCACATCTTTTCGGCCGAAGAAAACTCCACTTAGGGTGCGATCTCGTAAGCCCTATAGGTATAAGGGATAAGAGGCTGCGAAAACAACTTGGTTGTTGTTAAGACCGGATGGGAGGAGCTAGTCTTGTATGGTCGATGTACGCCTCCTTGAAGGGGCAACCGGGGAGATGATAAGGGCGGCACCCTCCATTAGGGAGGCCGATAAGTGTCTTAAGACGCAAATGTCATGAGGCTTTATTTTCGCAAGAAAATTTAGGCTTGTCATATTTGTGCGATGATCTGAAGAGGCAATAATACAAAAGATAAAGATAAGACGAGATCAATGGGTCTTTACATGAAAGTGTAAATACGTCCGCGATTTCGTCGCAAGACGACAATGTCATGGGGCTTTATGTTCGCAAGAATACTTAGGCTGTCATATTGTCGCAATAATAAGGAGTGGCAAAATAAGACCTTTAACTAGGAAGGCAAAATAAGACCACACAAGATAAATGATAAGGCAAGATTAATGGGTCATTACATGAAAATGTAAAGACGTCTGCGATCTTGTCGCAATGACAAAATTCAACATAAACAATTTGGATGCGGGTATCTGTTTCTTTTATCGCAAAAAAGATTACATGATAAGCTTGCGAGCTTGAGAAAATGATTAAATGATAAGCTTGCGAACATATACATGATAAAGAGGCCGAGGCAATGCAAGCGCCGCACAATTGATATTATGATCATATTATTATGCGATACTAATAGTGCGGGAATAAGAAAAGATGAAGCACAAGTAAGAACTTACGAGAAACAATAAATACGAAAAGAGGAATGCATATACTAGAGACAAAATCATAGAAATGAAGAATGGAAGCGATTTAAAGCTACATCAATTCTAGAGCGGCAAAATGAGATAAGTAACACAAACATTAGCTATACATTGCGGTAGATAAGCATTCTCATCATACAAGCATCATACTTGCATCATGAAAGCATCGCATAAGCATTTCATGGCATAAACATCGCATACACATTTCATAACATAATCATTACATAAGCATTATATTCGAACAAGTATTTTATAAAATTTGTGAAATTATTCAAATTTTGAGTTATCGGAAATTTTCGCAAAATTATTTAGAATTTCGAGAATTATTCAAAACTTCAAGAGATATTCGAATTTCGCGAGAATTATTAAAAATTTCGCAGAGAATGTGATTATTTCACAAGATAAGATAAGCAACTTGAAGGGATTATATTATCGCATGAGCGCAAAGCATGAGGCAGAGGCAAAATAAGAATGCAAAAACAATTCGCTCAGTCAACACTTTCTCAAGGATTCTACCCTCATAGATAAAGAACAGAGGCAACTATGGATAACCAAGAAAACATTTTATGTCCTTCATCTTCTCGGCAAGAATCATTTCCAAAGTGGATGTTCACTAGTGAATAGCAAGAATCCTCACCAAAAATGGAATAATAACCCATGAGCAGGGCAATACTTCTCATTCGCAATCATGGACATATACTTCTTATACTTCTTCAAGGATACTTCATACTTCGCATACTTCAAGGGTTGATACTTCTTATTTATTTCAGCAAAGCTTGAACTTCGAAAAGAATCGAGGCAAGTACGTACTTTTCAAGTCCAGTATTCTTCCGCTCATTCCTTCATCAACAAAAATCAAAGACTACTACAACAACAGATTTTTTCTTAAAGATCGCTCTTCAAGCAATATTCAAGAAAAAAGAGGCAAGATGTAGGATCAGAATATCGCCAGAAGGACATATTTGCGAAGTGTTCATCTACAACACATTGCGAGTGTCGCAGGTTGATTTGAAGAGCAGCGTAGCAGATGACGATGGCGAAACGGAGAAAAGTGTGACGATCTGCGAAGTTTAGAGTGTTTGCGAAGATTAACATTAAAGCTCTTGCGATATTGCCGCAGGCTAGATCCGAAAATAAGGGACAACATAGCTGTCACCCACTATGTAAACACCTATATAAAGAGGATAGCAGGAGAGAGAAAGGGGAGGATAATTTTGGTAAGAGAGAGAGAGAGAGAGAGATATTTTAAAGAGAGAAAAACTTTATTTTCTTTATCATCTTCTTCCCCTAAAATTAGATCTAGAGCTCTACAAAATATCCATTAATGGAGATTGTAAATGTAATTCTTATGTAACCTCAACAATCATAGTGAAGAACCATGGATGTAGATCACATTGATCGAACCATGTAAAAAATCTTGTGTCTCCATTTATAATTTTAGCACTTTAATCTTTATTTTGATTATCAAATAAGTTTAGATCTAGAAAATATTATCATAATATCACAAGGGGTGTGTTGTGGGATTTCCTGCAACTACAGTAACACTGAATTTTTGGGTGATGTGGTTACTCATCTTGAGTCACAAGCCCAACCGCCTGTGAAGAAGAGCATAACACACAACTTGTGTGTGACTTAGGAAAGGTTGAATTATCTGTTGACACTAATGTTCTTATGCATGAAAATATAAATAATGTGTCTGATTCTCTGCCTGGTTCACATTGTGATGTTTCTGCTGATTTGCCTATGCTTGAAACTAAAAATGATGCTGATGATAGTGAATTGGGGTTTGCTGATTTGTTCAATGACTACTTGTTTCTGACTTGGGAAAAAATAGACTGCATTGTGATATTTTTGAGCCTAAAAATGAATGTAACTTAAATGCATCTGATTCCATTCCTAGAACACAGTGTGTTGCTCCCTCTGATTCTCTTATGCATGACACAAAGGTTTTGGATGATGATGATTATGAACTAGGGCTTGATGAATTGTTCTATGAAAATGAACATGATATGCCTTTTTCTGACTTTAGGAGAGTGTGTGTTGGTACCAATGATTATATACACGAAAATAACTTAGACGTACCAACTTCCCTGCCCATGTCACAAACTGGTAATCTTGCACCCAACCTAGATTTGGTTTGTAACAACATTGTAAAACCAAATTTTCTAAGAGGACCTAATCTACGATTGGAACTTTGTGCCTTCCAAGTCCTCTTGGACTATTTTGCATCAAAATATAATACCTTTAAGGAGCCACAGTTGGAATGTGTATATCTACATTTTCTTAACAAAACTCATTTTGAACTAGACCTTGTGCATGATGAACCTCCAAAACTACGAGATTTTGTGTCCAAAAGTATATCCGTTGAAAAATCCAGGTTTGGGGGTAGCTCATTTTGTTTTGCAGTCTCACTTTGATTTCTGTCCTATTATAATTGTGTGAAATTTGTTAAAATTTCTGCATCCCGTCTTTTGGGTTGATCCTCAACTCTTTCGATTGTTGGTGTATGGTGAATTTTCCTTGTATATAATCCAGTAGATAATTATATTTTCTAGACCTTCTTGTTGTAGTAGCAGGATTTCCCACACTACACCCCTTACTCGATTTTGCTTAATTAATCCATTGGAAGATGTAAGATCAAGAACATTTATTGATTGAATTCATGAAGTGTTTACACAGGAAAATAGAATTACACTTAGAAGTTAAAACGCTCTTAAACTTTCTCTCTCTTAATGGCTTGCCTAACCATTCTAAAAAGATCTCCCTTCTTACAGACTCATTTAGCCCTTTATATAGGGTAATACATAGTGGATGACAGCTAAGTTCCCCTTTATTTTTGGGGAGTGTCTCGCGAAGTGTCGCGAGATGCACAAACATTCACTCTCGCGACACTTCCTAACCCTCGCCGAGTCTCACGTCTTCTTTATGTTTTGCACTGTCGTTATTCATTGCGTTGTTTATTTTAGCTCCTGCGACTCCCTCGCGGCCGTCGTTCATTAATCTCGCGAGCTTTGTGCGTTGCGATATTATGATCCTACATCTTGCCTCTTTTTCCTTGAACATTGCTTGAAGAGCGATTTGAAGGAAAAATTCATTATTGTCATATTCCTTGGTTTCAATTGGTGAAGAAAGCGAATGAAAGAATACTTTTCTCAAAAATACGTACTTGCCTCTATTCTTTTGTGTAGTTCGAAACTTCTTTGTAATACATATGCGAAGTGCCATTTCTTGTCTCAAAATTCTGAGGAAATAATCAAAGTATCGCAATTTCTCCTCGCCTACCAAGAAATACAATTGTATATTTGGTTTTTACTAAAGTTCTTTCCGTCAGGTTTCCTTGGATTTAGCAGTGACC
This sequence comes from Papaver armeniacum, assembly GCA_023531295.1. Taxonomy (NCBI): domain Eukaryota; kingdom Viridiplantae; phylum Streptophyta; class Magnoliopsida; order Ranunculales; family Papaveraceae; genus Papaver; species Papaver armeniacum. Next base: position 22,395 of record JAJJWW010001842.1, on the reverse strand, counting down.
GCTTACACGTGTCTATATTTACCTCTTTTACCGGTGAATTTAATGTTATCCGGTCATAATATTTTTCTCGTCTATTTATAGGAACATCCCTTGTGAAAAAATTTTCCTTTTCCTTTTCATCTTCTTCATCGTCTGCAAGTGTTCTTCTTCTTCATCGTTCTGCAAGTGTTTGCTTATTGTTGTCTCTTATCGTCTTCTTCATCACCCTTACCATTCCCTACCAGTTGTTACTCTCATGGCGTCCAGGTTTGTTAATTTTGCCACATCAAGTGATTTTGTGGTTGATCAAATTTGTGATTAGCTTTCTTTGTTGAACTAAATACTTGGTATGATTAACTTTGTAGTTTTCTTTACTGCCATTGTTGTTTAGCAAGAACCAACCCAGAAATAAGTTTACCGTGAAGAATCCTCTTCTTTCCTTGGGCTCGCCATCGAAATCTACTTCGCAGCAAGAATCCCCCGCACAACCAAAGCTCACTTCGCGAGCAAAATCTATGGCTTCAAAAAGAAATCTGCGAGTGACAAGGTATTCAAGAAACATTTATTTTTATCAACAATACATTGTTGCCTCTGCTTTTTATTTAATTTGTCATTCGCGAGGATGATAAAACTACGGTCATGCTCCCAAAAAGCCTCGCTACTCCAAACTCATTACTCCCGACGTTCCATTTCCTTCATTCACACCTTCATCTCCCTATTTGAAATCTTCGCAAGATAATTTTGTGCCCCCTTCTCCTGGTACTACTACCAACGACAATATTTCTATGCCTCAACTCCTCATAGACCAAGTTCCTTATAACTGTCCTACTACAAACGATCTTATACCTTCTCACTGCTATCAATATCCTTTCTATTTCTCCAATCACTTCTCTCCCCTGAAACCTCCTCTTCTCATGAGGTTCCTTCGACAAAGGACGACTCGTCTTCTTTGTTTGAACAAATTCCTCTAACTAAGAAAATTTGGAGGGGATAGATGTGGCTTTTAAGGTCCTTTCTGATCTTGTGAATGATGCCAAAAAGGCTTCTACTGATCCTGTCAAATCGAATATCTGCGAGATTATAAGTAAGCATCTTGGCTCTGAGAGAATCTACATGAAGCATCTTTAGTTCAAGGAGTTAATAAGCTGAAGGATGATCTCCAAGTTATGGCTGTGAAGTGCAATAATCTCCACCTTGAAAATCGAAAATTTCTCAGTATCTCACTAGATCGTGATAATCTTCGCAAGAAGAATGAAGAATTAAAAGGTATGCTCTTGCCGTCCCCCACTTTTTTTTTTTTTTTTTTTTTTAACTCAAACCCTTGCTCGTCCTCAAAGTATTAAACTAAAACGAATAATGGAGATATATCAAGCGGAGTCTATCGGCAAGAAGTTCGAGTTGAAAGAGATGCTTGGATGGAGCGATATAATCTCTTAGATAATCTTCATACCTATCTCTACGGTGATCAAATAAATAACTTGTCTAAAGAGAATTTTGATTTATCGCAAGAGCAAATCTCATTAAGTAATGACTTATCTACTTTCTCTTATGCTTTGACTAAAACTAATTTGGAGTTGGAAACTTTATCGGATGAGAATCGAACTCTTTCTCAAGAGAAACGTTCTGTTGAATAAGATGGCGAGCTACTCATGACGGTATAATGCTTGTCAAAAGTTATTTGAAGAACACAAGCAAGCTAATCATTCTTTGAAAAGCCAACTTGAAGAAATTACTGCCGAGAGAGATAAACTTATTCAGGGTAGAATAACGTTGAGTGTAAAAGCGAAGCAATTCCAAGAACAATGTGTCCAATTAGAAAAATCCAACTCTCTACTCGCGAAAACTCCATACTTGTTTCTAATGAAAAGAACTTGCGATCTCGATTGAAAGGCTTAGTGGGAGATTCATTTGATGATGTCATGGACCGCTTGGGGAATAATTTCGACTTTAATTCAACATCTTACTTCTCAAAAGGAAGGTAGTCAAATTATTTGACTATCTTAATTTATGTATTTATTCCATGAATGCTTTATTACCCTGAAGATGCCAATAATGTTCGATAAGAATTTTCTCTGATCTTGTGTATTTGTTATGCGGACTGCGAGAAAAGCTTCGCTCCACTATCTCCACCCTCGGGTCGATTATTCTAGAATTCGCAAGGAAAACGGACTACTCTCAGCGTCTCTTGCTCGTTCTCGCGACCGTGCAGAGCGAAGATTTGATTATATGTCTTATTGTAAGGACATTGATAGTAAGAATCGCCAGAAGGCATTGCTTCGCCAATTCTCTCCTAAAGCGGAAATTCTTGTGAATAATATTTTGCTTTCCAAGTCTCTTGATCCTATCCACGTCGATCCTTTGGAAGTAAGTGATGATGAAGTTCCCAATGCTCGGATAGTGATTATGAATATGAAAGTGGCGAAGATCTCTCTGATAAGGAAGTCGTTGATGAAGATAGAAAAATTTCTGATGAAAATCCAGCAATTGGCGAGAACAAAGGTGAAGAAAACATTTCTGAAGAAAATCCATCAACTGGCGGATGTGAAGCTGATAAAGGCGCAGAAAAGCCTCAACCATCCTCTCGTAGATGCGAGAGAGTTAAATTCTCTTTGTAATTTGTTAGAATTCCTTTTTGTTCGAGTGACTTAACTCTTTTGATTGAGTAATTTCCATATTTCTTTCTTCCTTTCTTAAGTAAGATCACCTTGCGAGCATGTTCGCTCATTGAATCTTTTATTAAGTAAATCCATCCCAATCAGGGATTTGATTTTTATTCTTCTCACTGCGACAAAGTCGCAGGCCGCCTTTACATTTTCATGCAATGGCCCATTGACTTTGCCTTATCATTTTTGTGTGGTCTTCCAAGTCAGACCTCCCTAATTAGAGGTCTTCCCACGCCCCTTTCATCGCGACAAAATCGCGGGACGTCTTTACACTTGCATGTAAAGACCCATTGATCTTGCCTTATCATTTTCCAAGTATTTTTGCCTCTGCGATATTTTAGTTGCGACAATATGACAGGTCTATATATCTTTGCGAACACATAGCCCCATGACATTGCCGTCGTGCGGCGAAATCGCGGGACGTCCGTACACTTTCATGTAAAGACCCGTTGATCTCGCCTTACCCTCGCGTTAGTATTATTGCCTCTGCGGGGATCATTGCACAAATATGACGAGCCTAAATTCTCTTGCGAGAACAGAGCCTCATGACATTTGCGTCTGTTTTGACACCCCCTAATGGAGAGCGTCGCCCTTATCATCTCCCCGGTTGCCCCTTCAAGGAGGCGAAACATCGGCCATACAAGACTAGCTCCTCCCATCCGGTCTTAACAACAACCAGTTGTTTTAGCAGCCTCTTATCCCTTATACCTATATGGTTTATGGTTACGAGACTGCACCCTAAGTGGAGTTTTCTTCGGGCGAGTGCAACATATGCCAAGACTTGCCAAGAATGGCCAGGGTAGGTTCATCCATCCCGGGCACTCCGGCTCAACCGTGTACCTCGGCGCCTTGAGCATACACTGACTCCTAAGAAGAGACCCTCGGTCGCCCAACCAGGGTATAACCTACATATATAGTTGGGAATCCAAGGTACCTCTTCCGGATAGGCTTTCATGGGCCCCAAATTTCCATGACTCGGGCTTCGGGAGGCGGTGTAACCTTCCCCCGAGCCATGTCGAGAGATACCCCCTTATATGACGCACTTTAGGTCTTACATTTGCCTCTTACGAAATGTTATTCGCGAACTAGGGTGTACGCCATAAAGGTTCGTCCCATTCATTCATTCTTTTATTCAATCATTCTTCATCCTTTGCTATTTTGTTCGCGAGATATTCGCCAATTCATTCATTTAATCATTCGTTTTCTCTTGTTGTTTTGTTAAGTCATTCATGACTTTTTTGTTATTCTTGTCGCGAGATCTTCGCGTATTTTCTCTGCATTTTACTGAATGCCGCAAATATCTTGCGAAGAAGTACTTTATTTTGATTCCATTTTCCTCTCTCATTTTTACGGGTAATATTTCTTTAGGTATAACCTATTCCATGGTCTATCCAACTTTTGTCCCACATTTCTTCCTTCGGGATCCATCAATCTATATGCCCCTGTACCAACTACTTCTTTGATGATATACGGTCCATCCCATTTTCTCGCCAATTTGCCTCCACTTTCTCGTTGATATATTGGGGTTTCACGCAACACTAAGTCTCCTGGTTGGAACTCACGTATTTTGACACGCTTGTTATATTCTCTAGCCAGTCTTCGCTGATAATTCTCCATGTGTCGCAAGGCCTTTTCTCGTTTTTCTTCCAATTCATCCAACTTGATTAGAATGTTGCCCGCGCTAAGATTTTCTCCCAGGACCTCTTTTTGGTTGTCGGAATCACGACCTCTGTTGGGATCTTGCTTCCACTCAGTAAGTTAAACAAAAAGGGGACATTCCTGTGGCTTCTCTTCTAGTTGTATTATAAGCCCATCTTGCATTGGGTACTTGTTAGCACCATCCCCTATTGTGTCCTTCCAACTTTTTCTTCAATATATCGGCAATTGTTTTGTTTGTTGCCTCCGCTTGACCATTAGCTTGTGGATATAATGGAGTTGATTTTCCACATCTTATACGAAATGCATTAAGTAGCAACTCTATATTTTGCCCTTCAAAGCGCTTCCGTTATCGGATACCAATTGTGCGGGAATCCCAAATCTGCATATAATATTTTCAAATATGAAAGTAAAAATATCCTTATCGAATGTGCTGGACCACTTTCACCTCGACCATTTTGTGAAGTAATGCATTGCGACGATTAAGTATCTTCTTCATCTGTTCCGGTAAGAATGGTCCCACAATGTCTAAACCCCATTTTCCAAAAGGCCACACACTTCTTGAAGAATTTAAGCTGTGCTCCGGTGCATGTATCTTCTTCCCATGTCTTTGACAATCTTCGCAGCAGCGCTGGATATTGCTCTCGCGTCTTCATGCATATATGGCCAATAATATCCTTGCGTCTTTGCCTTATATGCCAAAGATCTCCCGCCATTGTGATTTCCGGCATCCCCACTATGCAGCATCTTCAATATGGTTTCTCCTTCTTTCCTTGATAGACATCGAAGCGAGGGTCCCTCAAAAGAACGTCGATAAAGCACGCCATCTCGTAATTCATAATTTGTTGCCCGGCTTTTTAACTTGTGTGCTTCCAATCTATTTCTTGGTACCTCGCCTTTCATTAAATACGCGTGAAGTTCCACTCTCCAATCTTCCTCGCGACCTTGCATTTCATCTACCACCATCATTATATCTGCTTCTTGTTCCTCCGCCTTATTAATTGATGGCGCCGGAAGGCGTCTGTATTTTGATATTCCTCATGCGGTTGGATTCTGTCATCATACTTGATATAAAGGCAAAAGCGTCTGCCCAGTCTATTATCTCTCCTTGATATGTGCCTCCATTTTATTTTTGGTATCTCAGTCTTGACAACACTTCTACAAGCTTCTGTATTTACAGAGATGGATCATTTGTAGCATACTTCTCTGTTATTTGACAAATTGCTAATTGCGAGTCACTGGTAATCCTCACATTCTCCAGTTTCATTTCTATTGCGAATTTTAGAGCATGTATTATAGCTTCATACTCCGTTTCATTATTGGTAGACTCAAATTCCAATCTAAAAGCGAAAGCTAACTTATTGCCTTAAGCGAAATCACAACAATTCCCACTCCTTTACCTTCTCCATTAGATGATCCATCCACTAATATTTCCCACGATCTGTTCGGTTAACAAATCTTTTGGATCTCCATGCTCTTCTTCTACATCCATCATTTCATCCACTGCTTCATCTTCCTCCAAAGGAAATTCTCGCCGAAAGTCTGCGACAACTTTGTGACTTTGTTGAAGATAATATTTCATATTTCAGGTTTGTAATGGCTTATTTGAGCATTCCACCTTTCGACTCTTCACGATCTTTTTGAATTTTTCATTCTTGACTCAATTGGTACCTTTGTCACCACTTTAACAGTATGTGCACGAAAATATATCGAAGCTTAAACGACGCATAGACTAATGCCGAGGATTAGTTTTCAATCTTGAATAATTTCTTTACTGCGGCATTAAAGTTTTGCTGATATAATAGATTGGTTTTTCTACTCTGCGTCCGTTCGCGATAAAAGCGCACTTAAGGCATGCGATGTTGTCGCGAGATATATTAATAATTCCTCTCCTGGTTCTGCCTTCTGCATAATGGATATATCCATTAAATGCTCTTTGATCCCTTGCAAAGCCTTTTCACATTCGTCCGTCCACTTAAATTTCGATCCTTTTTTCAGAACATTGAAAAAGTGTTTACACTTATCGGATGACCGCGAGATGAACCTTCCTAGTGATGCTAGTAACCCATTCAGCTTTTGAACATCCTTTACTTTTCGCAGTGTCGGCATATCGCGACCTTTTACTTTCTCGGATCAACATGTATTCCTTCCTTTGATATAATGTAACCCGAAGAACTTTCTGACGCTTCTCAAAGGTACATTTTTCTGGATTGACTTTGATGTTGAAACGCCTCATTTGTTCAAAAATTTCTTTCAAGTCTCGCACATGATCTTACGCCTTTTACTTTTTATTAACATGTCATCTACGTATACCTCTAGTGTTTTATGTATCCATTACTGCGAATACCTTTTCTACCATCCTCGATATGTTGCTCCATCATTTCGTAAACCAAACGGCATTTTAGTATAGCAATATAATCCTCTTGGAGCGAAGAAAGCGTATGCTCCGATCTTCCTCGGCGAGGGAATCTGGTTGTAACCTTTGTATCCGTCCGTAGATGATACTCTCTCATTCATTGCTTGATTCGACTAGTTGTGGAATATCTGCGATGGAAAAGCTGTCTTTTGGGCAAGCTTTATTTAAGTCGAGTGAAATCAATGCAAATCCGTATTCCCTTGTTCTTCTTTGGAACTATAACCATATTCGCTATCCATTCGGGATATTTTGCTTGTCTAATAATTCACGCATCCAGCATCTTCTGCGAGTTCTTCTTCTATCCGAGGGTGATATCTTTGTTGCTATCTTTCTAATTCTTTGTTTAAATGGCTTCACGTTTTTATCAATTTCTAACTTGTGACAAGCGATCGACGGATCTATACCAGGCATTTCATCCATATCCCATGCGAAGATGTCTTTATAATCTACATGACAGATCGACAGATTCTTTTTCTTCATCTGCTTCCATGCTAGTTCCAATCTTTAGTATCTTGGGTTTTTCCTTAGTTCCAATATTCACTTCTTTAGTTGATTCTGCCGCGTAATCGGCCTTCGGTTCTCCCATAGGGTTGGTCCTTTCGCAAGATCATCTTCTTCTCCCGAGATCTCGCTTGGTATTCCTTTTCCTTCCTTTGCTCTTATCATGTAAATTCTGAATTCTTCTTCTTTCTTAGTTGCCCTCGCCATCTTTTTGCGGTATTTTGATATGTTCTTTCGCTTGTTTATTTGTTCCTCGCAACACTTTACTTCATTTGATAATATATTCTTCCCTTGGCGAGCGTCCCCTCTGATCTCGATTCCGGTTGGTGTAGGGAACTTGATACATTGATGAAGCGTGACGCCTTGACTTTTATTGCATGTACCCATGGTCTTCCTAGTAACATGTTGTATGGTGATTCCATATCCACCACACTCAATGTCACTTGTGTTTCGATTCCTCCCTAACGGAATACGTATTTTTATCTCCCCTTTAACTTTTGTTATGGATTTACCAAAACCTTGAATATTGTATGCGCGAAAATCATATCTTCGTCTTTATATCCCATCTTTTTGTAGGCGTGATAGAACATGATGTTCACGGACTCCTGTGCTCGATTAAAACTCCATTCATCACCCATGTTTTCCTTATCGTAGTCTCGATTTCTCTCCTTCCTTATACGCGTTTATTGCAATCACCGGTGGAGACATGTGATCCAAGTTTTCTTTTGATATTTCCCCGTAGTGAATGTTATCTCCTGCTTTTCCCAATCCTTCAAAGGTGATGTCCTTTCTCTATCCATAATCTTCTTTCCTTCAAAATCCCGTTTGTGTATTTTTCCTCGATATTTTCATGAAATTCACTAATCATTGCTCTTGTGTCTGTCTTTGCATGCCATATCTTTTTGTCCGTCTCATCCGATTTAAGATATTCCTTTCTCATTTTCTTGATTTAAACAACTTTAATTGCGATCTTCTCTCTTTTACCAATGATTAGTCCCTGTTTCTAGCGCATATGTAGTAGCAGGATTTCCCACACTACACCCCTTACTCGATTTTGCTTAATTAATCCATTGGAAGATGTAAGATCAAGAACATTTATTGATTGAATTCATGAAGTGTTTACACGGAAAAAATAGAATTACACTTAGAAGTTAAAACGCTCTTAAACTTTCTCTCTCTTAATGGCTTGCCTAACCATTCTAAAAAGATCTCCCTTCTTACAGACTCATTTAGCCCTTTATATAGGGTAATACATAGTGGATGACAGCTAAGTTCCCCTTTATTTTCGGGAGTGTCTCGCGAAGTGTCGCAGATGCACAAACATTCACTCTCGCGACACTTCCTAACCCTCGCCAGGTCTCACGTCTTCTTTATGTTTTGCCTGTCGTTATTCATTGCGTTGTTTATTTTAGCTCCCTGCGACTCCCTCGCGACGCCGTCGTTCATTAATCTCGCGAGCTTTGTACGTTGCGATATTATGATCCTACACTTGTATATATATGTGCTAATCCAATGTGACATCAACTGAGTTCTCGTTGGATTCTAGCCGTGAATAATGAAGCTCTAATCTTGCTTTCGCCGACATACCGGTAATCTCTTCCCTTTTCTCTACTCAGTATGGTTCTCATGGTATTTGGCTGTTTAAATTCTTATCATGTTTTGAAACATTGAGGACAATGTTAGATTTAGGTTTGGGGAGTATTCCGCATATAGAGTTTTTAGTCTTTTGCAATTAAAAAAAAAAACAATTTTTTTTTCAAAATCTTTGTAAATATTTGCATAAAACCTCCAACTTTTAGAGATTTTAGAGTCACTAGCATGCTCCTAGCTATGTTTACATAGAGAGTGTGACCGAAATAACTGAAATTGGAAGAACTAGAGAACACAATCGGGTTTCTTAGTTGTTAGAGCGTTAAAATTGGATTTAACCATGCCAGTGGGAAAATTAGGTGCTGCAAAGATATTTGGTAGTAGAGTTGTGATCATCCTTAGTGGAGACTACCTATTTTTACATCAAGCGAGGCACCAACCTTCAATTTTTGTGACTATCTAAAAGTTCTTTTAGAGTGTGTGTCACCGTCGTAAATTCGGGTAGGAATGGTGAGCTGCCAAACCGCACCAATTTCAAAGACTATTTTTGATCTCTTGAGTGCTAATTTTGTTGATAATGAGGATGACGTCTAAAGATGAAAACTCCTTCTTGTAGTTTGATTTGTAGTTAGCACCATTCTCTCTCTCTCTCGACAACATCAAACAGATCCATAGAAACACATCATCATCAACAAGGAAAGTAACGTCAGGTTCCATGAAGACAGTTGAAATAGTCCAAGGTTATGTGCAACAACTCAGGGAAAAGAAAACGTCTTATTCAAAATTGAAGATACAGTACAAAGAGCATAATTCTATACACATTTGAAAAGGTATTTTAAAAGAGCAAAGAAAACAGAAAAAGATGAGAAATAGTGAAGTTCATGAAATCAAGACAATACAGGTTGTGAAGAATTAAGTGATAAAGTCCTTCATCCATGGCTTTAGTAGTTTTATTATTCATTTTGTTATTTTTATTTTGTCATCTTATCTAAAAATAAATAAAATTATTACGTTTGTTTTTAGTTTTGTTTAATAAACATCATGGTAAAGAAAGAATTTAAGAGGAAATTTCAAGCAACAAGGGAATTAAAGATAAGAATTAGAAGTTGTCAAGGTTCTTAGTAGTTCAAGAGTTCATCATCAACAGTTGAAGACCTAAGACCAAAGATTGAATACGTTTCTATGGATGCTATGAGAGTGGTGTTGATTGCCGATCAGATGTGAAGGTAAGTGAGTACTCCCATCCTTACTAATGATTGATTTCCTTTCTTAGAGATCATCAGGAAAAGATTCTTTTTGTCCACGATTCTGTGGAGTCTCCAGAAATTATTTCGGAAGGTTCCCCTTCCCATCATTCAACGTGTGTAGGATTTCACTCTTTATTCCTATCTGCACACATGAGAGACTAAAAAAGCGGTCTTTTTGAGTGTAATTATCATAAAACCCTATTGGTGAGGCAAAAGTCGAGGCTTGTGATCACTCTCGAACCCGAATTCTTTCATATGGTGTGGTTACTTCTCGCTCAACTCTTAAGGATGAGAATGCGTTCTTTGGTATTTCTAACTTCTTATTACTAGCATGCAGAAACTCTATGTTCTCATAGCTCTTTGGATGCTTAGGAATCCATTACGCTACGAAGTTGGAGAAGGTTTTGTGGGTACACCTCACAGTAAACCCTCACGAGACTATAACTCGTCTACTAGGGACACCCGGGGTTTAAAGGCTTAGTGCATACACTAAATGCATTCGATAGACCAGGCGACAGGTGGTATAGTTAGGATTTCTTAATTTCTGTTTCACTTGAGGACAAGTAAAATTCGGTTTGTGGGTATTTGATGAGTGCCAAATATTGCATATTTCTATACCTTTTTATTGGCAATTAACTCATCTTTTGCGCTTTAAAATCATATATTATCCCAAATTTTGTATTTTCATTGTTTTCAAGAATAAATATTTGTACTAATTAATTTTGTGTTTTTAGGTAATAAATAAAGCTTGGATGAATGGAGATGTCAAAAGAGCAGAAAAGTAGAGGCAATGAAAGAGAGACAACAAAGCTTCCGCTATAAAGCAGTGAAGAATATTGTTTGCACCTCATCCGTAAGTAAAGAATGTTGTTTGCAAGACTCAAAACTAGGTGTGGGCTTGAGATGTTAGCTTTGAAGAAGCATTGGGCACAGGCGAGAATTAAAAGAACCCAAAACCATATTTGTGCCCGAGACATCAACGGTTGCTACTCACTGCTCAACACCCTATCCTCCTATTTTCTCCCTAAATCGAGCGAAGCCAAACACTTCCTTGATGATCGTTCTCATCTTCTCAAGCTCTGCAAAACTATCGATTCACTTTCTCCCTCCATCACTTCCATTCTTGACCACCACCAGAGCATAGCCAACCTATCAGCCACCCTATGCAATTAATCAACCTTCTAATCTCTATCTATCTCCATCTTAGATTCTCTCTTATCAAAAACAGTAACCCTAGAAGCTAGGATTGAGAGAGATATAGTTAGGGTTATCTTCAATAGCTAAAGTAAACATCAAATCAAGAGTTGCGAGTCGATTTGCGGAAGGGTTTGTCGGAAAACATCTTTTGGGTGAGTGGGTATTCTCTAATTATCAAATTCTAAGTAATTGAGTGAAAATTATGTATAAATAGAGAAGGAATTGTGATGTAAAATTCATGCCCGGAGTAGCCGGTGCACCAAGCAGTAGTTTAGATTTGATTCCATTATCTTCATGCTGTTCAGAATTCATAGTTATGGTTTAGATGAAACCATTAATCTATTGCTAAGTTTGGTTCATGTATTGATATTGTTCTTGCTGTGCTATAATGTTTTAGATAAATATAAAGCCGAGCCTTGACATTTTGCTCTCACGGTGTATGCCATGTATCCATTGTAGTTAGAATAACACTATGTTGATTGTGCTACAACTCGTGCTGGCCGATTGTTGTTCGATCCTTAGACTAGTTGTGCCACGAGAAGACAGTTAGTACTTTGGAGGGATACCTTAGTTGTGATGAGAATATCCATATCGGTTTGTTTAATTATCTAAGTGATTGATATGCGGTTAGTTTGTTTTGTGAGAGAGCGTATCTAATGAGATTAGGAATCATCTTAGTGACACTAAACCATCCTCACAGAAACGCCTGGATAGGCGGAATACCACCGGTGTCCATTATAAGGGATAAGAATAGTATTGAGACTGAATTGACTTAATGTAGGTTAAGCGGTGGATTCAATTGCCCTAGCACCTTATTTATATGCTTGTAGATTACTCTTTACTTTCGTTTTTGTTATTTCAGTCACTACCCTCATCTAGTCGTATCGGCAACAAAACCCTCTTTTTAGTTACTATTGTTCTAGGTCGGTTGTAGTGAGACCATAGCTTCAACTTACACCAACCTTGTCCCCGAGGATCGACACAGTATTTTCACTATATACAATAAGGCACTTGTGCACTTGCAAGTCATTGTGAAGTCTTTTTATAAGCCTACCAACAACCGTTAGTCAATCAAATTAATTGAAAACTAATAACACTGCAATTATCTAGTTTCCCACCAATGGTACTCGTAGAGCTTCTTGATCCTATACGGAAGTCTTTAAACGAGCGGTCGTAAGAGATTTCACCTAATCAGGATACTTTCCTCTCCGAATAGACGGCTCCACCAGAAACAACAAGAAATGAAGTTTTCCTGGCTCTTAGGATAGTTTGCTAGAAATGTAAACTTAGGTATTTATAAACCAAGGATATTTGGACACCAAGGAATTTCCAAAACCGAAAATATTCTCAAGATATGCAATGAATAGCAAAATTCGATGTTCCTAATTCCAATAAATGCTTGTCCAAAATTTCCGAAATCTCTGAATAGAAAATCTCCAATTAGTAAATGCACATTACTAATCTTTATTCTCTAGAGATATGCATTTAATTTCTGGTATTTAAATAATATAAAACCAAAAACCTTAATTAAAAGATTCTCAATTTATTTCGGCATAAGATCTCCATGAGTACTAAGGAATATCTTTGAACAATAAATGATAAGAGTTACTGTACGTGTTCAAAGTATGTTGACATCTCTTCACTATAAATCCTTATTTATATTTACATGGATTTACATTCTTGGAATCAGTTATACCACACTTCCAAACACGTTTAGAATTGGTTGACCTGTATTCCAAGATAACTATGTGATTGATCAAACATCAAATCACATACATGGGTTCAATCGGTTCTACTAATCACTAGGATCGGTTATACCTTAATATGGAAATACTTGTGATCGGTCACAAAAGTTATTAGGACCGGTGTTGATGGTGGATTTTCGTTCAAGGTTGAGTTTGTAAAAAACCAGAAAAATCATGCGCTGACATCTTGTAAAAGATAAAGCCATTTATAAGTGTTGGATACTCCCTCACTTAATTCACTCCTTGTATTTCCTGTACTCATTATCGGTGTGGCATGATGATCGAGTGTTACTCTTATAGAGTAACACGAACCTCCAAGCACTATAATGAATCATTATCGGTGTGGCATGAGGCCGAGTGTTACTCATACGAGTAACACGAACCTCCAAGCACTATAATGAAACCATGTACGAAATACCCGTCAGGCTGATTCTCGGTGTGTTATACTAGCCCTGAGCCCTCTCGGTGTGTTATACTAGCCCGATTGAGCCCCTCTCGGTGTGTTATACTAGCCCGATTGAGCATCCGGACTTGGCGTATCAGTCTCGGATATGATCCGATCGCAGATCATCCAACTCCACAAGCATGATTGGATGACCACGATCAATTCCATCACCCTAAGCATGGTATGGAATACCCACGACCTTAGCTTGCCGGATATGATCGATCGCAGTCATCCAACTCCACAAGCATGATTGGACGACCCTAGATCAATTCCATCACCCCCAGCGGTATGGAATACACACGGCCGACCCCGCATGGTCGACCATTGGCCTTTGCTTGCCAAGAAACCGTCCATACCAAGCATTATGGGCGGAAAACCTAAATTAGGGTTTGCGGCATATTACATGTGCCACAAAACGGTCTCAACCATCCATCTTCGCAGGTATAGATGGAGGGTTTTGATGCGAACTCAAAGGGCCCGGAGCATGTCGACACAATCACCATGTGACCGCCTACACACTTGACCAATCGGTCAAAACCAACCATGGTTGGTTACAACACATTCGTCACCTGAAATAGCATGGTCGCGCGGCTTTGAAAGCCAAAATTAGGGTTCAAGCCATCACGCGCGTCCATCTTCTCCGCACGAATGGAGGGTCATAGATCGGATTAAGAAGGTCCGGTCATACCAGCATGACCACCGTGGGCCCATCTACCTCTTCATGCGGTCGACCAAGGCATATCACGCCCGGCCAATCCAAACGCCCGCTCAAACATGCGTGGATACACTTCCCAAATTGCAAATCGATCTCGACCACTCAACTTCACCGGACGAATTGGGTGGCTTAGATCACGTTTTCATGGGACGGTGAGACATGGCGTGAACACCAGCCCACCACCTACACGCTAGAGTGACCAGAGCCAAGACCGACCAAGGACGGTTGTCTTGGAACGTGAGCGGGAATATCACGCGGTTACCAATTCCTTTGCGGTAAGAGATTTCTGCCCATGAACCGATCTCAAACCACTCCTCTTTGCCGGTCAAATTGAGTGGCCCGGTCGCGCTTTCATGAGGGAACGGAATACGGGCGCCTACACCATCATGCTGTCAACACGCATGTATGGTCGGTCCTCTCCAAAATCCTTCCCATGCTTGGTTTCGACCAAGGCTTCGGGAGAGTGATGCTTGCGCACCTCTTCAAAACCTAATACTCATTAACGGTCGCGGATGAGTGTCTCAAAGTTCATCTCATCCGTCCAACTTCACCGGCTTGGTTATACAACCACAGTCGGGAGTCACTGGTCGATGGCGTCATTACCCATCACCTTACCACACCACAATGCGGTACCTGCATAAAATACACACGATACTTCACAAGTATCGACTTCTGAATAACGCTGATTATTCAATTCAGCATTACATGCTATCTTTCGTGGATCCACGATCCACATTCAGAACATCAATCATGTCACAAGCGGGGATACATGCGGGGTATTGGTGCGGCGGTTTACGCGTGCGGCGTGCAACGCGCCATCACAGAACGTGTTAGGAAGTCATGGGCGGTTAGAGATGAACAGGGAGAAGTGGGCAAGGCGGTCGTGTATCACCGACACACAACTCCACTACTCCATCATTCCACTACCTCCCACTTCCCACGAGAAACGTGAATGAGGCTCAATGACTTGTATAAATAGGTTCTCCGCCCTATTTCAAAGCAGGCGGGACGAAACAACACAAGTTCGTACGGCCGAAACCAAGTGTTAATACAAAAACCGTATTCAAACACCCAGAGCACGCTTGCATCTACCGTAAGCTTGCTCATCTTTCTGTTACAAGTCATAAGCAAGCCAACACCTTCACAATCTCAACACCTTCTTGACTTCCTCCCTAAGATCAACCCCATCTCCTTCACTTTGTGACCGAAATAAGTCCTGGAACGGCCATTTTCTTGGTTTAGGCCTAGGACTTGCACAGATTGATCTCTCGAATCTACAAGCACTCACCGCGCAGTGCATTTGTTGAAGTTTAGATTCATTCCTCATCCACCCCGAATTACCAAATTCTGCAGGAGTAGTTTTCACCCATCAACAACCGGTTACATCAGTTCCCAGGACCGGTTACCATATTCTCATGGGCTTGTGATCGATCACACCAGTTACCAGGATCGGTTACACCAATTACCAAGACCTGTTACCAATTAGAAGGATCGATTACACAACACTCTGTGATCGGTCACACAAATTACTAGGATCGGTTACACCAATTACTAGGATCGGTCACACCAATTACAAATATCGATCATACCATCTCATGGTGATTACTTAGGATCGGTTACACCAATTAATAAAAACTAGTCATACCAAATCATAAGTCAGGTATTGTGATTAGTTATACCAAGATACATAACAAACTTACGATCATTCTACCAAGTCACACATATTGGTAATCCAAAGATTTCAATAAATAGTCAACCAATAAGCCTAATGATTTCCCTTCGATTCATAAAACAAGTTCATGAATATACTTCCTTTAAGCGAATGTAAAACATTGTTTCTAGGATGAAATCTTCACCATAACCCATTCACATAATCATAACAATATATACAATATTATGTCGATGTCATATCTACGAAGTTCAAAGATAAGCGTTATACTTCGTAGTCTAATTCCCTAATACTATCACTAGAGCATTATACAATATGTACAATATATATAGCTTCGCAATTATGTTTTCAATATAGCACGACTTGAAAGATACGTTAGGAATGAAATAGTTCAAGTCAATATTACTAACCTCAAGTGGAAGGATGATGTTGTCGTTGTAGTTCACTACTTCGTCATATTCTTCAGGTCTTCGGAGTAATACTTGTATGTCTCAATATTCCTAGACTTTCTAGTCTAACCTAAATGAAGTTGACTCTAGTATATAATCAAGAGACTTTAGATGAGTTTTGACATTCGATCGCATCATCCAACTCCACAAGCATGATTGGATGATTACGCATCAATTCCATCACCCCCAAGCGTATGGAATACACACGGCTCTAGCTCTGCCAAATACGATCCGATCACAAATATCCAACTCCACAAGCATGATTGATGACTACGCATCAATTCCATCACCCCACGGTGCATGGAATACACACGCCTTAGCCTCGGCTAAATATGATCTGATCGCAGCCATCCAACTCCACAAGCATGATTGGATGACTACGCATCAATTCCATCACCCCAAGGTGTATGGAATACACACGCCTAGCTTGCCAAATATGATCTCGACGCAGCCATCCAACTCCACAAGCATGATTGATGACTACGTATCAATTCCATCACCCCCGGGTATGGAATAATAATCTACGCACCCGCATGGTCACACCATCGGCCTTCGCTTTGCCAAGAAACCGTCCATACTAAGCATTGATGGGCTGAAAACTCCAAATTAGGTTTGCGGTATATTACATGTGCCGCAAAACGGTCTCAACCGGCCCATCTTCGCAGGCATAGATGGAGGGTGTAGATGTAGACTCAAGGGCCTGTGAGCATGTCGACACAATCACCATGCGACCGCCTACACACTTGGCCAATTCGGTCAAAGCCAACCGTGGTCGGTCACAATAAAACCGTCCGCCCAAAGAGCATGGTCGCGCGCTTGAAAGCCAAAATTAGGGCTTCAAGTCATCACGCGCGTCCATCTTCTCCTACACGAACGGAGGGTCACGGATTGATCAACCAAGGTCTGGTCACACCAAGCATGACCACCGTGGGCCCATCTACCTTCCTTTGCGGTCGGCCAAGGCACATCATTCCCTGGCCAACCCAAAACGCACGCCCAAACTCGTAAGCTACACTCCCAACATCCAAACCGATCTCGACCGCCTCAACTTCACCCGGATGACTTGAATGGCTTAGATCACGTTTTCATGGGATAACTGTGCATAGGTGTGAACACTAACCTACCACCTACATCTTAGCCAGGTGATCGACCAAGACCCACCAAGATGGGCTCGCCTCTGAAGCGCGTCGCCAAACTTGGGACGACACGCGTTATCAATTCCTTATGCTAAGAGATTTCTGCCACAGAACCCATCCCAAATCCACTCCCTCTTTGACTCGGCCAAATTGAAGTGGCCTAGATTGCATCTCCATGAGACGGTGAGACATGGATCGCGTACACACATCAAGCCGGGCCAATGGCACGCATGAATGGCCTGGGCCCTCCACAAATCCTTCCCGGTGCTATGAGCTTCCCACTAAGTCAAGAGTGATAAGCCGCAGCACCTTCTTTAAAAAACCTGCTCGATCAATCTGCCTGCATGAAAATTCAACGATCAGTCTCCCAAACATCATTCAATCCGTCTGAATACCACAAATGTGTTATACAACCCTGGTCAGAGTTACCTGGGTTGAGCGAGAGCCGGCTACCCATCACTTACCACACCGTAATGCAACATCACGACACAAAATACAATAACGTATACTCCACAAGTATCGACTTTACGAATAACGCAGCTGATTCGACCCAACGATTACATGCTATCTTCCGTGGGATCCAACGATTCCAACATTCCGCATATCAATCATGTTCAACCGGGGATACTTATCAGTATTGGTCTGCATACATAAGGCGGCAGCTGCGGTAACGCCGCTATTGGCGTTAACGTGTTAGAAGTCGCGGATCGTTAGAGATGAATCGGAGAAGTGGTGACGTCGGATACCGACACACAACTCCACCACTCCATCATTCCATTACTCTACTTCCCACAGAAACGCAATAAGGCTCAATGACTGTATAAACAGTTCTCCGCCCCTATTTCAAACAACACAAGAAACGCATGCTTAATAAACACAAGTTCAAACACAGAACCATGTTAATAATAAAACGTATTCAAACACTCAGAGCTCGCTTGCATCAACCGTAAGCTTGCTCTATCTTTCACATGTGTCATAAGGCCAACACCTTCAATAATCTCAACACCTTCTTCTGCCTCCCCCTAAGACTAACCCCATCTCCTTCACTTCACACCAAACAAGTCTCGAACGCCACTGTTTAGCCGACTTGCATGCATTGATCTCTCGAATCTACAAGCACTCACCAGTTAGTATTGTCGGGTTGCCTAGATTCACCCTCATCCACACCCCAAATTACCAAATTCAAGCAGAGAAGGAGCACCCATCAACAATCGCGCACTACAAGGGGGAGATTATCTCTGTCAGGAAATCAATTTCTCTTTGAAATCCATTCAATTTCATCAATTTCAAAAAGCAGACCTTAGAAACCACCTCAACGAATTCACTTCAAGACGGTGGAACTCGTGTCCTGGATCGCCAATCAATTCTGGACGGAATAATGATAACACTCCCGTGCCGGGCGCGCTCCGTCGCGGAGCTGGTCAGAGTCGACACGCCTCGAGGAGCCGCACCTGGCCACCAACACTAGCTACAGAGACATCCCAAAGCAGTGTAACACACCTCCCATCACCGTGAGCGAGCAGCCGCAAATCCCGCATCTTCGAGCGTAACGCCCAAAGGGTTACGCAGCAACAATCTCACTCCTCCGTCAGACGAGGAGCCGAGACACAAGAGGAAGACCGCTGCCTACACTACTAGTAAGATCGATGGAGAAACAGGAAATTCTTACAAAACTCAAATGGGAGCATGGCCGCAACTCGTAGTAAGCAGGTCACTTTAAAACTGACCGAACGATTGTCAGTAGCACTCGCGGCAACCCTTGAGTCATGCAGATACATTCAATACACCCTATGTGCTTCCACTGACTACATGAATGAAGAAACTCGTGTTGTCTCCCGAAATACTAAAGGAGAGAGCACTACCTTCCAACTTCATTACGCGAAGATCTGTGAGCGACTTCTCCAAAATCGGTGAAAAGGGGACCGAACGACGTACACCAACATACTGCACTTCAAGATGTAACGGATTCCTCTACCAAGAGGTTACACCTCTCCTCGGGCCTCCTCTAATACGCAGACTCAGACCGCTGGGAACACATTTCTCGATTCTTGGAAGCCTCTTGGGGAACATGAATACAATCATGTTTTGCGCCTAAAAGAATTTCAAAATCACTACTAGGAGGCATACACTCCGGTACAACAATATTGCGCCTAACAAAGATATCCAATTGGAGCGAGATGGCTCAAGCTTTCACAGAAGTATTTCTTCGTGTCTCGAACAAATCACGCTTTCGCACTCCGGGAAGAATTCTCCACGAACAATGAACATCCCAACGACTTCGTTAAAAGATTCAACTCCAAGCAATCGGACTGCCACTTAATTCGAATGTTACCGAACCGCAATTGGTGGAATCACGATCAACGGGACGATACCCATATACCGCTACCGCAGAGAATCCGGCTTTCAAACATTCTCTCGAACCTACGAAGCTGCAAAACGTTCTCAAAGCAACAACTGTACCGCATTACTGTAAAGAACCGTGAGTTGTTCGAAGTGAAGATTTGCGGAAAGTCGAGGAAGCAGCGCCTCACAAACAAACAATACAATAATCCGCCCTTCTCGTGATGCAGGAGTGAGCATAGTAAAAGAGAAAGCTTCGATAACGAACAACAAAATCTGCGAACATCCTAAGACACAAGACTTCGCCTCGAAAAGGAACAAGACAAAACTCCCGCACAAAACGCTAAAGACACTCAAGCTCTTTTCCTGCTTAACGTAAGGGGATGAGCTCTTTAGTTGCGGATCCAAGATGATGCCGTGAAAACTACCCTCATCAGCGCCCTCCACCGAGGAAGAAATAGCAAGATCCCGTGACACCGTTGCTACCACAGTTCGGCCCATCATCCAACCAAAGATCGAACAGTTGAAACAAATATTCAGGAAAAGGTAGACTGTGAACCTGCACTGGAAACGAGGGAACTAAGGGCAGATCCTCTACCCATCAGAACCGCATACTTCTAGTGGACTCGTCGCAAGACCGTGCAATCTATGATGGAGCACATGCGGGAATCTTATATTTCTCCAAGGGGTAACGCTTAAGACATATTTGCGCCCTCAATCACGTCACAGGTCGTGGCAAAGCGTCAGATTCCGAACTGGCCTAAGAAACTCGCCTTTCCCGAAAGATGCGAGCAAAGGGAATCGACTCCTAACCGCCACTGCTTGAGAAACGCTGAAGTTCGATAACGCCGCCGATCACACGGGAAGCCAGAAAGTTTAACATCATTACGCTACACTTTCGAGAATTCAAGTAAAGCATCTCAAGCAAGAAGCTACCCGTCATCCAACCGTGGTCGTGGATCAAAGCAGAGAGCTTAGAGATGCTATGGATACATTGATCTGAAGTCAAATTGGTGATGCCTCGACGCAAGCAAAAGTTCTACATAGTCAAAGACCATCCCAACTACGACATGATCCTAGCTTCTTGACGCATAGGACAACAAAGCCATACTCGAGGTCCTGTCTCTACTGTGTGCCTGCACTGAGACCAACACGCCCGCCGGACTACCTGATTGACCGTCGCCGCACCAACAACTTGCCAATACGACACAACTCCTGAGAGCCTCGTTGACATACGCCAAGGATTCGATCTCAAGTAAGTCTCATCACGCAACTCTCTCCGCAACTCATTGCCCCTCATTCCGACAAACTCGGGACTCGGCCCAACCAACAAGCCCACCGCGCTTAGAGATGCGAATGGGAAGGCCGGCCCTTTCAAGCGTTTCATCAAGAGCATAAGCCGCTCTCAAGCCGAAGACGATAAGGCCAAGACACGAGAGTCTACACGACCAAACCCATTTGGGATCGGGAGACTGTGACGAAGGCGACCGCATTCAATATTGGAAGCATGACGGTGAAGATGACCACCCACCGACTCACCCACCGAAAGAGAAGATGAACCGCACTGCAGTATGTTATCCTAGGCGCCACCGCAAGCTCATCAACGCGATAACCCGGAGGGCATAACAACACTACGATGGCTCAAACCTACCAACTGTAAGATACTCGTGCTACCACTTTCCAACATCCTACACTCTTAAAGCGCTGCTATATTTTTTCCAGCGTAGTTTTTATAATTTCATGTCATATTTGTAATCCTCCAAATGACGCAATACTGCATTCATACTAGTGGTTTCCAATTTTCAATTTTCAATCAAGCATTATTTCTATCCGAGAACCTCTTTACTCCTAAAAACACCAACCCCTAGGTCACCTTAAATCTCCACTGAGCAAGAAAAGAAAACCTACAAACATTCACTAGATGAAGTGGGAATAGAACGTGTGCGAAAATGACTGAGGCCATCTCGCCTGCAAAGAAAGCCAGAAGATATCGCATCACAAAGTCCGTGGATATTCCATCACAAGATAACTTCTTTTTATCATTAAGAATTATGTATATACACTTGCGCCCGAGAAGGTTCTACATAGCTTGGCAAAGGATTGTAAAGAAAAGCTTTATTCAAATAATCAAAGAAAACCTTGAACTCAGCCACTCGAGCACAAGGCAGCACGTTTCGAAAGCATGCATTATACTTGGAAAGAAAACAAGATAAAGAAATTTCAATCATCAAGAGGGTTTGTCTCGCCCACATCGGCCACACCAACAATTGCCGATGCACCTCCCTCCGGATCTTCCCCACCCCGCAGACGGCATCCCGCCGGCAGCGCAGCAGCAGCCGCCAAGCACTCCATCCCACGCTTCACAGAGCATCAAAGGGCATACAACACCAGGCCACGCAAATTGCCTTTTGAATGCTTGTGCCCGTTCTCAGACGGGACCAAGAATTATCACGCCGTCCCGAACCGGTGTGTAATCACACTTGCCTTCATTCAAAGGTCGTTTCATGCTCAACCTCCGCCTCTTCAACTACGCGCAAATCTTCCAGCTCACGCTTACTAGTGTCTCGCGAAGGCTTCTGCGCCTCCGCCTCGCTCCTCCATGTCAATTGCAATGAAAGTGCATGACACGTCCTCTCGACAATACGAA
>JAJJWW010001841.1:0-99428 GCA_023531295.1 Papaver armeniacum | reverse complement strand
TTTATTAATAATAAGGAGCCACTGAGGCATTTATTAATAAAACAAATAGTGTTTTACACAGGCACAGTTGGAAGTCTAGCAACAAGCTGAGCTCCAACCTTTTTTTTTTTTATTATTATTATTCATAAGATGAAAAATCAAGGTTACAAGTAATGGTGGGCAACCTTGCAACAAGCAGCTCCACACCTTTTTGAATAGCCACTCCAACTCTATGAAATAAAAATCTACCTAAGCCACAATTGGCATCATTGTTCGCAAGACAATTCTTGAGACGCTTCAAAAATACTATAGTATCTTCACCTAACTCTCCCAAGGTGGTGAAGGCTAAAACACCAAAGCCATATCCATGAGACTCACAAGTAGCTAAGTACTTGTTGCATTTTATGGAGAATTGCTTTGGCAATAGCCTGCCCAGGAACGAAAGAACGAATGTCATTTGTGAAGGGAGATACACCCGTAACATCAAAACAAGTATCTTTCCTAGTTCTCCCGGCTTGTAAACTAACAAGTCACCGGAAGCAAAGTGTGATTCCCTTGAGATTAAACCAAGTTGTGCTTCTTTTCTAGCTGAAACACTTGATCTGAAACATATATCTGCAAAGATGTCATGAACGATATCATGTCTAAATTTAATCCCAACCTCCACCGGCATAATGTAAAGCATGGTCACCATATATATCCATCTCTGTTGCGAAAGAATTGCATCGACAATCTTTGGGGAAAAGAGGAATTCCAAGACGATAACTAAGAATACAACGAAATTGTCTAGGACCAAGAGTTTGGTTTAAACCACTTATAGAATAGCAAGCAAGTAATCTTGGGAATGTTTCAATCATTGTTCTGCCACAACATACAATCACGTGCGAGACATATTGAAATTGGTGGGCGATAGCTTCTTCACGAATTCAAAGTATATCTTGCCCGAGAGAATGCATGAAATTCATGGAAAGGGGGCGTATTAAAATGAAGCAAAGAAGAAGATAAACCACAAACTCTGGTTGAACATCTGCATAGCCTGCTGAAGATATGTTACACATAATGGTGCGGCAGATCACTGCGTCGCAATTGAGAAGCTAAGTAACAATAATTAGATGTATCGACATAGTGTAGATCCCAAGTCCGCCATCCCCCGATTGGAAGAGTTGCAAGCCTATAATATAACGGTCCAAACCACCACCATCGACGGTCACTAAGTGTCGCAAGTATTGATATAGATGAGCATCAAAATGAGTTTTGGCATGTTCTAAGGCCAAAGGGCAAGTTGTACGCATGGTGAAGTAAAGTTTGGAAATACCGAACAATTGCGCAACAACAACAATTCACATTGGGGGTCATTAAGCTTCTTGACAACACTCATGAGTGAATTGTCTTATTCACCTGTGCAAAACCATATCTTTACAAAACTGTAAATCCAAACTTACCGGGCCACCTAACAATTTGACACCTGAAGATGGTCGACTGATGTTGGAAGGAAAAACACTAGGATCAAAACTTCTTGGATCCACAGCTGGACAAAAAAGTTCAGTTTTCTGAACATTAAGATGAAGACCACGGTGTAACCCTTCAGATTGGATGATATGCACTTTGAAACTTCCATAGTGTCTCTGATGATCGTCTCATCATCTAAATACCAAGCTTGTAAGTCAAGGCAACATTGGGATGCAATCTTCTTCACCAAGGGATGGAGAGTAAGTGCAAAAAGCAAGGGTCCAAGGGGATCCCCTTGTTGCACACCTTGAGCTGAAGAAAGAATAACATCATTATAGTACAACCTGGCTGGTCTTGCGTAACAGAATTCCACCCAATAAGAAATTGAAGGACATTGCGCTCTGACTTCACTAATTAATGATGTCCTATCAACCATGTTGAAGGCGTTGGAGAAGTCAACAAGGAGCATGGAAATATCACACAAATGACCTTTCAATTCCATAAGTCTGTTAACAGAATGAAGAATACTTTCTCCACCACATGGCACACCTACACCAAATTGAAAATCACCCAGATATGAAGTTAATTCATTCCCTACTCTTGTTGCAGCAAGTTTGGACACTAACCTTCTCCAAATGGTACCCATGCGATGGGTCAAGACCACCACCGTGGTTTCGCAAAGGGATAAGGGGAGCACTGGCAATATATTCACCAAGAGCAGATGGACAGCAGCCAGCTAGCCAAAGATTTATCACCTTAGTAATCGAAGATAATAACTCAACTGCTACAGCATTAGCATCACAACTCATTGCATCAAGAAGGTGCTGAGCCCGCAAGCCATCTCTCCCACATGAAGTGCCCTTGGGGAAACTTTTTAACGCCTTTAAAACAGCTCCTGAGTCCACTGATAATGCATCACAGTTAATGGCCTCAACTGGAATGGAAGGTGAGGGAGCAGTAGGGTGTTTTTGCCTCAATTCTGAAAGAGTAGACTCATTGCAGGGAGAAATACCATCATACGAAAGCACTCTGATAGCTGCAGTATAATGACCAAAAGATATTTTCTTTCTACAAGCATCTATATTGGTACTAACATGATAGGGTGTAGAATACATCTTATTTATTATCTATTGGTTATGCTTTCTTTGCTATTTTTCTTTTAAATTATGTATTTTACGTGTGTTTTGAGTTATATAGGTATTTTGGAGTCATGCGAAAGAAAAGAAGAAGAAACCATCCAAAGTTGTGCTAAAGGGCGTAATTGTCATTTCACAAGCAAGTAATATATGGAGCCTGGCCACGGTTAAGGGATAGACATTTGTGTTTATAAAGAATTGTTAAGGCACCCAAGGAAGTTACTCAGTGCACCATCTGGGTGGCTCTTATTTGGGGTGCAAACAGTCGTCCCAATTTAAAGCCCTAGCTAGGTCAAGAAGAATCATTTCTTCCTCAATCATTCTACATCTAAAATTTAGAAAGAAAGCAGCGCAGCTGCTGTAATAAACTCAAGAAATTGAAACCAAGAACAAATATGGGAAATCGAGATGAAGAAATAGGCAGGGAGAGAAGAAAATGTGAAACTATTACTGATAGTGGTATTGATTGATGCACAGAGATTTCGCTATGGAGATCTCAAAGATGGAATCGTAGGTGGGTTTGCTGATGAATTCAAAACCGAGAGAAGAATTGATGAACCTGGTGAGGATTGAGAACTGAGAGAAGGAAGCTTGGAGATTAATTGAGAGTTTACGAAATTAGGGGCTTGATGTCTCACAGAATTCGGTTGAAGAACAGATGGCGTTGTTTCTATCAATTGAAGATGAGAATGAGTTAGCATCCGTCGTGAATCGAATGGGTTTTGGTAGAATCATAAGAAGACGATGATGTTGTGGCTTTCGTTATCCAAGAAATGAAAATGGTAGTTGTTGTTGGTTGAAACCTAAGATGGAATTAATGATGGAGGGTCATAAGATTTCGAGAGAATGATATGAACAGTATATGAAGTCAAGCGAATGAATGAAAGAAAATCGAATAGGAGATGGGTTTTTGTTGGTGGTTCGGATTCGGGAAGAACATTTGTTGTTGTGGTCACAATTTAGGAAATGAAGAACAAAAGCAAAGATGAGTTGATATCAAGGATACTTGTGTATGAATGATCGCAAGGAATGTTAGATGTATGCTAGGTTCTTAACAGGTATGAAGACAAGAATTAAAGCCCTGAATTCGGCCGGGAAACACCAGCAAACAAACGAAACTCGGCCGATTTTCCCTTACAGCGAGTTAACTCAGTGAACCCGATGACCGATCCAGCCTAACTCAACTGAGTAAGATCGAAGTAAGATCTTGATTCGTCTAACTGACCTTCCTTTCCCTTGACCGAGTTGACTAACGGAAGACTGTTAGGTCGTCGGTTAATCAGTAATGGAATCTGGCGGAATATTCTCACAACGACAATTTACGTAACTCAATTGATCGGCAGGCCATTTTCCTCGTGCCGGATTCCTGGATCCTAGTAATTTTCCGCCGACCAAAATAACAGATTTTTTGGGTGGTTTCTTTCATGGGTGTGAAGACTTGGACTTGGAATTGGATGGAGAATTTGGGTCAAATTTGGAAAGAGAAGATGGAGGATTTGAGAAAGGCTTGAACTTGGAAATTGAATTATTATGGAATGAGGATTCTATTCCTTGGAAGATTTGGAGAGCATTGAAGCCTATAAATAGAGAAGTTCTCTATATATCTTTTTACACACCTTTGACACACAAACACTTCTCTTTTATTTATTCTTTGTGTGAACTCCTTAACATGAGTAGCTAATTTTATTATTGATTGAGGATAAATTCCTAGTTCTTAACACATGTTTTGAGTTTTGTTTTCAATTCTATCTTGAAGTTTTTCACATGATTATCGTTTGTTTTTACTAATAGGAATGTTTATACATTCATGGTTGATTGATATATTGTTTAGAGTGCACGCTAAATTGATTTGTTAATTTGATCTAAAGCTAGTGAAAGTTAGGGGATAAGTAATCTTTTCTTGACTCTTACATAAGTAGCAAACACGAGACCTTGCGGAGGGATTCCGTGGAGCAATTGTGTGTGAAAACAACGTTAGCAAGTAGACCTTGATCTAAGAGTCTAACTACTAATATCAACCTAATAAGTTCATAAATCTTAATGCGTTTATTTAAATTACATCTTGAGGGATCTACTACTAGGTGGTTTGGTAAATAGAATCCTAAGTGTCGAGAACTTCCGTATCTGGGTGATACAAGGGATTTAGGGGTTTAGCACTGATCTAGCTGCTTTACCTACGGTTGGTGATAATCTGTGACTAATAACACGTGGATGAAAATCATAACTTGAATCATTATTTTGCAACGAAGAAGGATTCCTTGATCTTGTCTCTCTTATTGATTTCAACTTTATCTTTTAATTGCCTTGTTTACTTTCTTTTGCTTTACACCCCCCTTTTGTGACAATTTTTACAACTAGAATCTCTTGCTCCTCGTGGGAACGAACTTGACTACACTATATTACTTGTTAATTAGGTGGAAAAATATTGAATTAATTTGTTGTGGTTACGACACGCATCAAATTTTGCTGCCCTTTGGGGAGCAAATGAATGATTTTAGTTCTTTTTTTTTTTTTTTTTGTTTATTCTTGCTTTGTTGGATTCTATATCGTATCTTACTTAGGTTTTGAGAATCTTATTTGGTGTACGATTTTCCATGTATGGTGGACAAGAGCAAGCATATTACAACAATCAATACGGTTTTCAACCTCAACATTATGGCAACTTCCAACCATCCTTAGGATACAAACTTTATGGATATTCTCATACATATCAACAACCTTATGACGGGTATGTAAGTGGACAATCACAAGGATGGGAGGATAGTTTTGTTTATCATCAGAAATTCTCTAGTTTTGCAGATAAGATGTCTGCCATGATTGGGGATCTTCAACAAAAGTTGCAAGAATCACTACAAGACCAGCAACCCTATGTTTGGGAGGAACCACGTCTAGAAATTCAAAGGAATTCGGAGAAATTATACGAACAAATTACTCAACTCGATAAAAATAGGGATGAGCGACTCCAACAACTTCAAGACGGCATTGCTAAAGAACGAAGAGACATGGATCAATACAAGGAGGATAGGGATAAAGAAGAATTTTACTATCAAAGCAATAACTATTCTAATGTGCCTATGGTGTGTAGTGAATATTTGACCGATGATTATGTTGGAAAAGGCCAACCTTTGGAGACTTTTGAAGACGCTAGTGTAGCTTACTCAAGCCTTGATCTTAATAATGATCAAGCACCTATTCAAAAGGTAGAGCTTGAAGATGATGCATTTAGTGCTTGGAAAAAATTCCTTAGGGAAAGATATGAGTCCGCGGAAGTGTATGAGCGTTGCAACAATGAGGAAGTTATTCCAACTTCGGATCATAATAACGATCCTTCTCCTATTCAAAAGGAGGAAATTGGATGTGACTTACCTATTGTTATAAACGGTGTAACACCCGCACAAGAAGATCCTACAATCTATACCGACGAGAATCATTTTAGTGAGTGGCCCGATTCCGATGATGAGAATGTTGAAGAGATGATACTAGAGGATGAAACCAAATTGATTGATTTTGTGGAAGACCCAATTGAACTTCCCAATGATTATAATGATGCCAAAACTTTGGTTAAGGTAGAAAATAACGACGAATGGTTGCAAGATTCGATAGAGGACCACGATATACAAGAGGTAAGTAATTCACATGAATTCTCTAAGGATGAAGAGGATTCCGCAAAACAAGAGATTGTGCAAGGTTTTTCTAACCCTTTGCCTATTGATTCTTCTCCTTTACCTCTTATTGGTTTGAATGTATGTGCTTCGAAAGTATTTTTGGATGATTTTGTTTCTAAATATCCACCATTGGAAACACTTGATGCTAACACCATGCAGGTTTGCCAAGAGGAATACATGGAAGTTCCAAAATTCTATGTTCTTTATACACTTTCGAGTGTGGACGAGAATAAGTGTGGGGGAAATTTCTCTCGAGCGATAATTTCACTATTGTTTTCTTGTGCTAATATTTGTATGGAGTTATTGTTTTCAAAACAGGTATTATGGGTGGATCCCCAAATTTTCAGATTATTAGTATATGGGGAATGAATCTTATAAGAGCCAAGTCGGGCCGTCGACTTTAAAACAAGCGCTTAATAGGAGGCAACCCATAGGTTTTGTATTTCTTATCCTTTTGCTTTTTATTTTTGTTTATTTTTTCTTGTTCCATATCATGTTAAAATTTCCCACCTTGACTTTACTAGGACGATTCAATTACATTGAGGACAATGTAAGGTTTAAGTGTGGGGGAGTGGTTAAGCATGTATTTAAAAAAAAAAAAGTTTTACATAAAACCTTCAACTTTTAGAGATTTTAGAGTCACTGGCATACTTCTAGGTATGTTTACATAGAGAATTTTGACCGACATAATTGAACTTGGAAGTGTTAGGGAACTACATTCGGATTTCTTACTTGTTAGGCCTCTTCCTATGCACATGCCAAAAAAATGGTGTTTGGCATGCCAGGTGGCATGCCAAACCATTTGCGCCACTATGGGGAAACCGCTGAGCGATCGAATCCCTAGCGAGCGATAATCATAATATCGACAGCGATAAAGTCTTTATCGCTGTCGATATTGTCAATATCGCTCGATAAAAATAATAACGCTGGCGATACAATTGTTATCGCCAAGTATTTATTCTGCAACGGCTAGTTCCCCATATGGTTCCTATATATACGCCATTTTACCTCGACGAGAAAACTCACACACTGCTTCTAAAGATATTACTCCTTTATTCTCAATTTTAAGCTTCACAATGTCGAGATCCAATGAAGAAAGGGATATTATTATGAATAGGTTCAGGTTACAGCAAGAAAGTTATCGTATGAGGTTGCAAGAAATTGACGAAGAGGAAGCTGAAGATGAGAAACTAACTGAAACTTTGATGCTTGTACATACGGGTCAAATACCAAGAGTTCTAGAGCCCAAAGAAGTATTATCAAGAAGATATACGTATCAAGGAGGGAATTTTACCATCGAAGCTCATGCACGATTATTTTCTTCCCAATTGTGTGTACTACGATCGAGATTTTCAAGGTCGATTCCGCATGCCTCGTCATCCGGTGAAAAGATTCTTGAAGAGCTTTGTCGAGTGGAACCTCAATTCAATTATCAGTTTGATGCACTGAATATTAGAGGTCATAGTCGCGAACAAAAAGTTACTTCGGCTTTAAGGATTCTATGTTATGGAACTCCAGCGGATGCGAATGATGAGTACCTTCGTATGGGTAAAACAACTTCTTACACTTACCTTTCATTGTTCTGTGAAGTAATGATTAATCATTTTGGTCCAACATATTTACGAAAACCAACCGACGAAGATGTTAGACAAATATTAAGGGAGAATGAGGAAAGGGGATTCCCAGGAATGCAAGGTAGTCTCGATTGTATGCATTGGGTATGGCATGGATGCCCTGTTTATTGAGCTGGTCAATATAAAGGTCATTATCCAAAACCAACAGCTTATCCTAGAAGCCGCCGCTTCTTACGATTGTTGGATATGGCACGCTTTTTTTGTCTTCCGGTTCACAAAATGATATTAATGTTTTGCACAAGTCGCCTCTGTTTGAAGATTTGAAGTATGGAATTTCTCCATCTATCCTTTTCATGATCAACGGCCATCAGTACACTCATGGCTATTATCTTGCGGATGGTATCTACCCAAAATGGTCCACCTTGGTTCAATGTGCTGTCAGCCTCCTGCTGGTGCATTGGGCCGTTCATACCGATATTTTAACGATGCCCAAATGGCACCGAGGAAGGATGTGGAACGCGCTTTTGGAATTTTGAAGAGGAAGTTCGCTATCATTTGTGGCCCATATCGTGGGTTGAGTCCTCGTGAAATGCACAAGACTATGCTCACTTGCATAATTCTTCATAACATGGTAATTCAGAAAACAGTGTGATTCGATTGGATTAACTATGATGATGAAGATTTGAGGCCGGAGATTCGACACGAAAGAGGCCTCCTGCAAGGAATTATGGTCAAATGACTAACTACATTCGGAACCGTAATTTGTATGACCGATTAAGAGATGATCCGAGATTGAATCTTTGGGCAGAGCATGGAAGATGATTTTATGTATTTTTCTTAATGTTTTAGCTTCAGTTTAAGTTATGTTATGTATTGTTATTTTTCTAATTAATAAGCTTCAACATTTCATTTCAAAATAATATTAATTGGAATGCATAACAACATATCAAATTAAAACTTAAACTGCTACATTAAACTAGTACTAAACTAGTATATTAATCATTTAGAGGAATTATTTCATCAAACTCATCATCAGTTCCATCATCATCATCATCTTATTCATCACGGTTGTTAGTAAATCCAGCTTGCTTTTCAATCTGTGCTTGAATCCTGTCAAATTCGATTTGCCATACATGCAGTTGTTGGGCGTTCATAATTGAGGTGTTAGCTTGAAGAATGTTATGCTTGTCATAGTCAAACTGGAATTTTTCTTGAGAAAGACGACTTTTCTTACTCTCCCGGTTTTGAAATTTCCTTTCAATTGATCTTTGCTTCTCGACGGTCTTTTGATGTTCCATAAACTCCGCCATGTTAAATCCTCCGGAACTCCCTCCTTCTTGAGCTAATTTTCTAGCCAGTTTTGCCCGATTCCTCCCTGGAAGTTTTCCCTTATTATTACCATCAACATAATTATTGAAAACTACGTTGGAATTTGAGCTTGTAGGGTATCTCGGTGAAGAATTTGATGGACCTTGTGAAAATGGTGAAGAATTTGGTGTTAAGGGAGAAGAATTATATGGTGACTTTTTCGTACTATTTGATTATTTACTAAGTAATCGGGATTAAATTTGTTCAAACCCTTCAAAATATTATAACAACTTTCGAAAGCAAACTGTTTACCATGTTTTCGTTGCCAATGCAGATTTAACCTCTCTTTCAAAATCAACATCAGTCTGACCACTGTCCTTTCCTTTTCTCTTGGCTTGCATTATCAATGCAACATAAGCGGCTACTTCCCGGTTGATTACAATGAAGTGTTCTGACAATCCTTTTGCATCACGACCATTGATGTTCATGGTTTGTTCTTCATATTTTTGAAATATATTATCCCACATGGTGTTACCATGTTGTTGTGCACCACCGATACAATCTTGGGTAAAAAAAACATAATTACGACAAATACATATTGTAGAGGAGTTGTGATAGTTTTAGATTTGAAAAAGATTGAGATATTAAGAAATTCTAGAGATTTATAATTTTTGGTGTGAGTTGATATGAGTTTGAAATCGGTATTTATAGAGGGGAAATTGTAGCCGTTAGATGAAGATCCGGTCGGCGATTATCATAGTATCGAGCGATAGCTTGATTTATCATTGTCGAGTGAATGACCATCGAACGATTCTTTGACCATCGAGCGACCGAGACTCTATCGCTCGCTGGAAACTCTGTCGTGTATGCCTATATGCCAGGAAAAACATATTGGCATATGAGTTTGTGATTTGGCATACCCATAGTGGGTGCATATATGCCAAATACCATGTTTTGGCATGTGCATAGGAAGAGGCCTTAGAGTGTTAAATAATGGATTTAATCATGCCGGTGATGCAAATTTGGTGCAGGGAGAAATGCATTATTAGAGTTGCTGATCAATCATTAGTGGAGAATACCCGTATTTATATCATGTGAGGCACCGACCAGAAATTTTTCCATCCAACTAAAGAGCTTTCTTTTGAGTGTGTGTCACCGTACGTTAATTCAGGGTAGAATGGTGAGCTACCCAACCTCCCACCAATAGAAGCACTACTCTTTGATATCTTGAGTGCTAATTTTGTCAATCATGAGGGTGACGTCTATAGATGAAAGCCTCCTTCTTGTAGTTCGATTTGCAGTTAGCACCATTCTCTCTCGCGACAACAATGGGTCCATAGAAACACCATTATCATCAACAAGGAGTGACATCAACATCTACAAGGAAAGTTGAAGAAGTTTAAGGTTTATAAGCAACGGAACGAGAAAAAGAGCAAAATTTCATATTCAAGTAAAGCAACATACAAAGAGCAGATTTTTACATATTTGTTGAGGACTTACAATACAATGAGGTAATTCTATATCCAAGTATAAAGACTTATTCACAAGAGCGAAGAAAATCAAAAGGTGAGAATTGTTGAAGTTTATGATTTCGAGACGATATAAGTTGCGAAAAATCAAGCGGTAAAGTACTTTTCCCACGGCAATGGTTTGTTTTATTTCTCTTATCTTTAAAAAAAAAAAAAAAGAGAAATATTTGTTTTGTTTTTATTTAATAAGACGTGGGAAGGAAAATCTATAAGGTAGTTTCAAGCGACAAGGATTTTAAGGTAAAAAGAGTTACAAATTGTCAAGGATCTACAAAGTTCGAGAATTTATCATCAATAGTTGAAGCCGAAGACGAAGACCAAGAATATTAAGACGAGGAGCGGAAGACGTTTCTATTGGATGCCGTGAGAGTGGTGTTATCATAATTAGCGATCGGATGCGAAGGTGAGTAAGTACTCTCATCCTTGATAATAGTGGTTGATTTCCTTTCTTAGAGATCGTCAGAAAAATGGTTTT
The DNA here is from genome assembly GCA_023531295.1 of Papaver armeniacum. Lineage (NCBI taxonomy): Eukaryota > Viridiplantae > Streptophyta > Magnoliopsida > Ranunculales > Papaveraceae > Papaver > Papaver armeniacum. The sequence continues at coordinate 88,313 of JAJJWW010001841.1, read as the reverse complement.
TCAAAATGTTAAAAGATGTGGGTTTTTCAAAATATTTCGGAAGTTGTCCTTCCCACCATTCAACGTGTTGCGGAATTCTCTCTTCATTCCTACCCGCACACATGTGAGAACCATAAAAGTACGTCTTTTGAGTGCAATTATCATAAAATCCTTTTTGGTGAGGCAGAAGTCGAGGCAAAATTCTTATTAATCGTTTCTCAAACACGCGTTCTCTCATTATGGTGTGGTTATTTCTCACTCAACATTTAAGAATGAGAATATGTTCTTTAGTATTTCTAACTTCTTATTACTAGCATGCAGAAACTATATGTCCTCATAACTCTTTGGATGCTTGGGACGCTGGAGCACTTTGAAGTTGTAAGTTTTGGTTTGATTTGCTCGAGGACTAGCAAAGTCTAAGTGTGGGGGAATTTGATAGGGTGTAGATGATAGGTGTAGAATACACCTAATTTACTATCTAGTAGTTTATGCTTTCTTTGCTATTTTTCTTGTAAATTATGTATTTTACGCTTGTTTTGAGTTTTGTAGCTACTTTGGAGTCACACGGAGGAAAAGAAGAAGAAATCACCCAATTTGAGCAAAAAGGGCAAAATTGTCATTTCATGGGAGAACACTATGTGGAGCTGAGCCAAGGTTAAGGGGCAACTCTCCTTTGGAGGAGTAATAAACATATACTAGCTGAGGTTAAGGGACAGCCAGTTTAATTATCCCTTATCGAGGTGACCGGGTGTTGGATAACAAACCAATTTATAACCCTAAAACCTAAATTCAGATTCATCTTCTCAATCATTTTTTTCACCTGAGAGAGAAGAGTTAATGGCTGCCGCTGTTGATCGAGAGGAAATGTTGATGAGAAATACAAAAAGAGGATGGTGTTGCTATCGATGGTTCAGAGAATTGAGAAGTTAATCGAGCAGTCATGGCTGCTGTTGAGTCTGAGTGATTGAAGGAGAGATTAAATCAAGAAACGGATCGAGAAATTGGAGATGGTGATTCGAGAAGCGCTTTAGGGATTGAGACGTAGAAGCCTGTGGTTCGATTGATTGAGAGAAAGGAGACCAAATCGAGAGCCGAGAGAAGAAAGGTCGAGATCGATGATCTTCAGTGGATTATAGGGTTTGAGAAGGAGTTGCTCGATCTGTGGAGTGGAGTTCGTGATCGGTCGCGTATGGCGAGGAAGGAATTGTTGTGGAACAGATATGTGTTGATGCTCGTGGTGGATCTTTGTTGCTACCATGATGGCGAAGACGAGAAATGGAGAAACAATGATATTGATAGGATCTGGTTAAACGTGAGATGGCTGCCGTCGAATCGAGATGACGAGTTCAATAGGGTTCTCTCGAGGTTCCAAATGAAGAACCGAGTCCGGGTTTTAGTTCTTAATAGCGAAATTGAATTAAATGGGTTCTATGTTGTTGAAGCTCGGTGAAATGGGTTTGTTGGAAATAGGATGGAACTAGGAACCGGTAATGAAGCCGAGAAGCAAGAAGGGGAAGTCAATCGGGCCGTTGTTGCGAAGCAGAGGGTCTGTGAATCAACAAGAAGAAGAAATTGAACTAAGTATGGGATCATTTCTTTGCAACTGGATTGAGATGAAGAAACAGTGCAAAGAGAGAGGAATCAAGATGGTGGTGCTGTTGCTAAAGGTGAGATTTGCCTCCGAACGGCTAGAGTTGGTACTACTATAGAAGATAGAGATTGAGAGTTGTTGAGGTTGTGTAACTGTAAAAGAAACTCAGGTTACAGGGTTGTGCAGTGTTGGTGGTGGAATTGCGACGAGATTCGAACCGGGATCGAGATGAGTGAACACGGTGAAGCTACCTTTCTGAGAATGAGGCGAAGAAACAATAGATGTATGTGCTAGGAATTCTTAACAGGAAGTGAAGCGAGAAAGAGGCCCGAAAGTGGCCTGGAAATCCCGAAACAGACCAAGACTCGGCGGACTGCGGATTCCGGTGAGTCAACCGACGATCCGGCCCGATTCGAAGGATACGGTAGATCCAAATTCAGCCGAGTCGGACTATTCAGACTAACTAAGCAGTGACTTGTCGCCGACTCGTGACTCATTCATTTCCCTTGACCGTTGACTTGTGACGATCCGACCGTTAGTTTGACCCATTTGACCGTTATCTCTAACGGAGGATCGACGGAATATTCCGTCGAATATTCCACTGACGGAGAAATTTTCTAGGTGGCCGACGGCGACTTATTCGGGCGGATTAAGCCCACAATCCCGATTTTCCTGGTGAGCCAAAAATTCCAGAAATTTTCTATGGACTTCTCTCATGGGTGTGAAGACTTGGGCTAGGAATTGGATAGAGAATTGGACTCAAATTTGGAAAGAGAAGATGGAAGAAGAGAAAAGACTTGAATTTGGAAATTGAATTGCAAAAGGAAAAGGATTCTATTCCTTGGAAGATTTGGAGAATATTGAAGCCTATAAATAGAGAAGTTTTCTACAACTTCGACACACCTCTCTACACACACAACAATTCTTTTCTTTTCTTATTCTTTGTGTGAACTCTTTAACATGAGTAGCTAATTTTATTGATTGAGGATGAATTCCTAGTTCTTAATATGATTTGAGTTTTTGTTTTTAATTCTATCTTGAAGTTTTTCACATGTTTATCGTTTGTTTTTACTAATAGGAATGATCTTAATGACATTCATGATTGATTGATAGATTGTTTAGAATGCATGCTAAATTGATTTGTTAGTTTAATCTAAATCTAGTATAAGTTAGGGAATAAGTAATCGTTCTCGACACTTTACACAAGTAGAAAACACGAGACCTTGCGGAGGGATTCCGGGGAGCAATTGTGTGTAGAAACAACGCTAGAAAGTGAACCAAGCGAACCGAGTTTAACTACTAGTACTAAACCTAAATTCATAGATCTTAATGCATTCGTGGAATTACATCTTGTAAGCGAACCTCGGGGTGGTTCTTTTGAATAGAATCGATAACTAAGCGGACCTGTTACTCGGTGAAATTAGGGATTTTGGGGCTAGCTAAGCGTACACTATCCTACGGTTGGTGATAATCAGACTAATAACAAGTAGAAGAGAACATAACTTTAATCATTGTTTCATAACGAAGAAGGATTCCTTGATCTTGTCTCTCTTATTGCTTTCAACTTTATCTTTTAATTGCTTTGTTTATTTTCTTTTGCTTTTTTACACCCCTTTCGTGACAATTTTTACAACTAGAATCTCGTGCTCCTCGTGGGATCGACCTTGACTACCCTATATTACTTGTTAATTAGGTAGTAAAGTATTAATTAATTTGTTGTGGTTACGACACGCATCAAATTTTGGCGCCGTTGCCGGGGAGCAACGGATGATTTTAGTTGTTTTTATTTTTCTTTTTGGTTTATTCTTGCTTTGTTGGATTCTATACCGTATCTAACTTAGTTTTTGAACCTTATTTTAGGTGCCAGTTTTCCATGTATGGTGGACAAGAGCAAGCATATTACAACAATCAATACGGTTTTCAACCTCAACATTATGGCAACTTCCAACCATCCTTAGGATACAATCAAAACCAATCTTTTGGCTATGATCAAATTCCTACAGAACATTATGGATATTCTCATACATATCAACAACCTTATGACGGGTATGTAAGTGGACAATCACAAGGATGGGAGGATAGTTTTGTTTATGATCGAAATTCTCTAGTTTTGCGAGATAAGATGTTCCACATGATTGGGGATCTTCAACAAAAGTTTCAAGAATCACATCGAGAAATTCAAAGGAATTCGGAGAAAATATACGAACAAATTAACCAACCTTTGGAAACTTTTGAAGACGCTAGTGTAGCTTACTCGAGCCTTGATCTTAATAATGATCAAACACCTATTCAAAAGGTAGAGCTTGAGGAAGATGCATTATTGCTTGGAAAAAATTTCTTAGGGAAAGATGGGAGTCCGCGGAAGTGTATGAACGTTGCAACAATGAGGAAGTTATTCCAACTCCGGATCATAATAAAGATCCTTCACCTATTCAAAAGGAGGAGTTTGGATATCACTTGCCTATTGTTGTAAACGACACCCTCACAAGAAGATCTTACAATTTATACCGAGGAAGATTATATGAGAGAAGAATGGCCCGATTCCGATGATGAGAATGTTGAAGAGATGATGCTAGAGGATGAAACCACATTCATTGATTTTGTGGAAGACCCAATTGAACTTGCCAATGATTTTAATGATGCCAAGACTTTGGTTAAGGTAGAAAACGACGAAGAATGGTTGCAAGGTTTAATAGAGGACCACGATATACAAGAGGTAAGTAATTCACTTGAATTTTTTAAGGATGAAGAGGATTCTATAATACAAGAAATTGTGCAAGGTTTGTCTAACACTTTGCATATTGATTCTTCTCCTTTACCTCTTATTGGTTTGAATGTATGTGCTTCGAAAGTATTTTTGGATGATTTTGTTTCTAGATATCCACCATTGGAAACACTTGATGCTAACACTATGCAGGTTTGCCAAGAGGAATACATGGAAGTTCCAAAATTCTATGTTCTTTATACACTTCCGAGTGTGGACGAGAATAAGTGTGGGGAAATTCCTATCGAGCGATAATTTCACTATTATTTTCTTGTGCTAATATTTGTATGGAGTTATTGTTTGCAAAATGTATTATGGGTGGATCCTCAAATTTTCAGATTGTTAGTATATGGGGAATGAATCTTGCAAAAGCTAAATCGGGCCGTCGACTTTAAAACAAGCGCTTCATGGGAGGCAACCCATAGGTTTTGTATTTCTTATCCTTTTTATTTTTGTTATTTCTTTTTCTTGTTTCTTATCATGTTAAAATTTCCCACCTTGACTTTACTAGGAGGATTCAATTACATTGAGGACAATGTAAGGTTTAAGTGTGGGGGAGTGGTTAAGCATGTATTTTAAAAAAAAAAATTACAAAAAAAAATTAAAAAATTTTGAAAAAAAAAAAAGTTTTTACTTAAAACGTTCAACTTTTAAATATTTTAGAGTCACTAGCATACTTCTAGGTATGTTTACATAGAGATTTTGACCGACATAATTGAACTTGGAAATGTTAGAGAACTACATTCGGATTTCTTGCTTGTTTGAGTGTTAAATAATGGATTTAATCATGCCGGTGATGCGAAATTTGGTGCAGGGAGAAATGCATTATTAGAGTTGCTGATCAATCATTAGTGGAGACTACCCGTATTCATATCATGTGAGGCACCGACCAGAAATTTCCATATACTAAAGAGCTTCTTTTGAGTGTGTGTCACCATACGTCAATTCCGGGTAGAATGGTGAGCTACCCAACCTCCCACCAATAGAAGCACTACTCTTTGATCTCTTGAGTGCTAATTTTGTCAATCATAAGGGTGACGTCTATAGATGAAAACCACATTCTTATAGTTCGATTTGCAGTTAGCACCATTCTCTCTCGACAACAACGGATCCATAGAAACACTATCATCATCAACAAGGAGCGACATCAAAATCTACAAGGAAAGTTGGAAAAGTTTAAGGTTTATAAGCAACGGAACGAGAAAAGGAGCAAATTTCAAATACATGTAAAGCAACATACAAAGGGCGGATTTCACATATATGTTGAAGACTTACAATACAATGAGGTAATTATATATCCAAGTATGAAGACTTATTCACAAGAGCGAAGAAAATTAAAAGGTGAGAATTTTTTGAAGTTTATGATTTCAAGACGATACAAGTTGTGAAGAATCAAGCGGTAAAATACTTCTTCCACGGCCATGGTTTATTTTGTATTTAATTTCTCTTGTGTTTCAAAAAAAAAAAAAAAAAAAAAAAAAAACAAGAGAAATATTTGTTCTTATTTTTGTTAATAAGCCGTGGGGAAGGAAAATTTATAAGGAAGTTTCAAGCGACAAGAATTATTAAGGTAAAAAGAGTTAAAAATTGTCAAGGATTTATGAAATTCGAGAGTTTATCACCAATAGTTGGAACCGAAGACGAAGATCAAGACAAGGAGCGGAAGACGTTTCTATTGGATGCCGTGAGAGTGGTGTTATCATAATTGGCGATCGGATGTGAAGGTGAGTAAGTAATCTCATCCTCAATAATAAATGGTTGATTTCCTTTCTTAGAGATCGTTTAAAAATGGTTTTTCAAAATATTAAAAGATGTGGGTTTTTAAAAATCTTTCGGAAGTTGTCCTTCCCACCATTCAACGTGTCGCAGATTTCTCTCTTCATTCCTACCTGCACACATGTGAGAACCATAAAAAGCCGTCTTTTTGAGTGCAATTATCATAAAATCCTTTTTGGTGAGGCGAAGTCGAGGCGAAATGCTTATTGATCGTTTCTCAAACACGTGTTCTCTCATTATGGTGTGGTTATTTCTCACTCAACATTTAAGAACGAGAATATGTTCTTTAGTATTTCTAACTTCTTATTACTAGCATGCAGAAACTCTATGTCCTCATAGCTTTTTGGATGCTTGGGACGCTTGAACGCTTTGAAGTTGTGAGTTTTTAGTTTGATTTGCTCGAGGACTAGCAAAGTCTAAGTGTGGGGGAATTTGATAGGTGTAGAATACACCTAATTTACTATCTAGTAGTTTATGCTTTCTTTGCTATTTTTCTTGTAAATTATGTATTTTACGCTTGTTTTGAGTTTTGTAGCTACTTTGGAGTCACACGGAGGAAAAGAAGAAGAAATCACCCAATTTGAGCAAAAAGGGCAAAATTGTCATTTCATGGGCGAACACTATGTGGAGCTGAGCCAAGGTTAAGGGGCAACTCTCCTTTGGAGGAGTAATAAACATATACTAGCTGAGGTTAAGGGACAGCCAGTTTAGTTATCCCTTATCGAGGTGACCGGGTGTTGGATAACAAACCAATTTATAACCCTAAAACCTAAATTCAGATTCATCTTCTCAATCATTTTTTTCACCTGAGAGAGAAGAGTTAATGGCTGCCGCTGTTGATCGAGAGGAAATGTTGATGAGAAATACAAAAAGAGGATGGTGTTGCTATCGATGGTTCGTAGAATTGAGAAGTTAATCGAGAAGTCATGGCTCATTGCGTTGAGTCCGAGTGATTGAAGGAGAGATTAAATCAAGAACGGATCGAGAAATTGAGATGGTGATTCGAGAAGCAGTTTAGGGATTGAGACGTAGAAGCCGCTGTGGTTCGATTGATTGAGAGAAAGGGAGACCAAATCGAGAGCCGAGAGAAGAAAGGCCGAGATCGATGATGCTGGTGGATTATAGGGTTTGAGAAGGAGTTGCTCGATCTGTGAGTGGAGTTCTGTGATCGGTCGCGTATGGCAGGAAGGAATTGTTGTGGAACAGATATGTGTTGATGCTCGTGGTGACTGCTGTTGCTACCATGATGGCGAAGACGAGAAATGGAGAAACAATGATATTGATAGGATCTGGTTCTGTGAGATGGCTGCTGTCGAATCGAGATGACGAGTTCAATAGGGTTCTCTGAGGTTCCAGCTGAAGAACCAGAGTCTGGGTTTTAGTTCTTAATAGCAGAAATTGAATTAAATGGGTTCCTGCCGCTGTTGAAGCTCGGTGAAATGGGTTTGTTGGAAATAGGATGGAACTGGAACTGGTAATGAAGCTGAGAAGCAAGAAGGGGAAGCTGGAACTGGCATTGTTGTTGCGAAGACGAGGGTCCTGTGAATCAACAAGAAGAAGAAATTGAACTAAGTATGGGATCGGCTAACAACTGAGGATTGAGATGAAGAACAGTGCAAAGAGAGAGGAATCAAGATGGTGGTGCTGTTGCTAAGGTGGGATTTGCCTCCGAACAGCTAGAGTTGGTACTGCTATAGAAGATAGAGATTGAGAGTTGTTGAGGTTGTGTAATCAAAAAAGAAACTCGAAGTTACTGAGGGTTGTGCAAAGTGTTGGTGGTGGAATTGCGGCCGATTGGAACCAGGACCTAGATGAGTGAACACAAATGAAGCTCGCTACTGAGAATGAGGCAAGAAAACAATAGATGTATGTGCTAGGAATTCTTAACAGGAAGTGAAGCGAGAAAGAGACTGAAAGTGGCCTCGGAAATCCCAGCAAACAAACAAGACTCGGCGACTGCAGTTCCGGTGAGTCAACCCGTGATCCACCCGATTCGGTGATACTGGCCGATCCACTCGGCCCGAGTCGACTATTCAGCCTAACTAAGCGGTGACTTGCTGTGACTCACTCTAACTCATTCATTTCCCTTGACCGTTGACTGACAACCCACCGTTAGTTTGACCCGTTTGACCGTTATCTCTAACGGAGGATCGACGGAATATTCCGTCGAATATTCCACTGACGGAGAAATTTTCAGTGGCCGTGGCTGACTATTCCGGCCGGATTCGCCACAATCCCAGTTTTCCGGTGAGCCAAAAATTCCAGAATTTTCTATGGACTTCTCTCATGGGTGTGAAGACTTGGGCTAGGAATTGGATGGAGAATTGGACTCAAATTTGGAAAGAGAAGATGGAAGAAGAGAAAAGACTTGAATTTGGAAATTGAATTGCAAAAGGAAAAGGATTCTATTCCTTGGAAGATTTGGAGAATATTGAAGCCTATAAATAGAGAGTTTTCTACAACTTCGACACACCTCTCTAAACACAACAATTCTTTTCTTTTCTTATTCTTTGTGTGAACTCTTTAACATGAGTAGCTAATTTTATTGATTGAGGATGAATTCCTAGTTCTTAATATGATTTGAGTTTTTGTTTTTAATTCTATCTTAAGTTTTTCACATGTTTATCGTTTGTTTTTACTAATAGGAATGATCTTAATGACATTCATGATTGATTGATAGATTGTTTAGAATGCATGCTAAATTGATTTGTTAGTTTAATCTAAATCTAGTATAAGTTAGGGAATAAGTAATCGTTCTCGACACTTTACACAAGTAGAAAACACGAGACCTTGCGAGGGATTCCGTGGAGCAATTGTGTGTAGAAACAACGCTAGAAAGTGAACCAAGCGAACCGAGTTTAACTACTAGTACTAAACCTAAATTCATAGATCTTAATGCATTCAGGGGAATTACATCTTGTAAGTTTAACCTCGGGGTGGTTCTTTTGAATAGAATCTGGATAACTAAGCGGACTGTTACTCGGTGAAATTAGGGATTTTGGGGCTAGCTAAGCGTACACGCTATCCTACGGTTGGTGATAATCGTGACTAATAACAAGTAGAAGAGAACATAACTTTAATCATTGTTTCGTAACGAAGAAGGATTCCTTGATCTTGTCTCTCTTATTGCTTTCAACTTTATCTTTTAATTGCTTTGTTTATTTTCTTTTGCTTTTTACACCCCCTTTCGTGACAATTTTTACAACTAGAATCTCGTGCTCCTCGTGGGATCGACCTTGACTACCCTATATTACTTGTTAATTAGGTAGTAAAGTATTAATTAATTTGTTGTGGTTACGACACGCATCAAATTTTGGCGCCACGCTCGGGAGCAACGGATGATTTTAGTTGTTTTTATTTTTCTTTTTGGTTTATTCTTGCTTTGTTGGATTCTATACCGTATCTAACTTAGTTTTTGAACCTTATTTCAGGTGCCAGTTTTCCATGTATGGTGGACAATAGCAAGCATATTACAACAATCAATACGGTTTTCAACCTCAACATTATGGCAACTTCCAACCATCCTTAGGATACAATCAAAACCAATCTTTTGGCTATGATCAAATTCCTACAGAACATTATGGATATTCTCATACATATCAACAACCTTATGACGTGTATGTAAGTGGACAATCACAAGGATGGGAGGATAGTTTTGTTTATGATCAAAAATTCTCTAGTTTTGCAGATAAGATGTCTGCCATGATTGGGGATCTTCAACAAAAGTTTCAAGAATCACATCGAGAAATTCAAAGGAATTCGGAGAAAATATACGAACAAATTAACCAACCTTTGGAAACTTTTGAAGACGCTAGTGTAGATTACTCGAGCCTTGATCTTAATAATGATCAAACACCTATTCAAAAGGTAGAGCTTGAGGAAGATGCATTATTGCTTGGAAAAAATTTCTTAGGGAAAGATGGGAGTCCGCGGAAGTGTATGAACGTTGCAACAATGAGGAAGTTATTCCAACTCCGGATCATAATAAAGATCCTTCACCTATTCAAAAGGAGGAGTTTGGATATCACTTGCCTATTGTTGTAAACGAAGTAACACCCTCACAAGAAGATCTTACAATTTATACCGAGGAAGATTATATGAGAGAAGAATGGCCCGATTCCGATGATGAGAATGTTGAAGAGATGATGCTAGAGGATGAAACCACATTCATTGATTTTGTGGAAGACCCAATTGAACTTGCCAATGATTTTAATGATGCCAAGACTTTGGTTAAGGTAGAAAACGACGAAGAATGGTTGCAAGGTTTAATAGAGGACCACGATATACAAGAGGTAAGTAATTCACTTGAATTTTTTAAGGATGAAGAGGATTCTATAATACAAGAAATTGTGCAAGGTTTGTCTAACACTTTGCATATTGATTCTTCTCCTTTACCTCTTATTGGTTTGAATGTATGTGCTTCAAAGTATTTTTGGATGATTTTGTTTCTAGATATCCACCATTGGAAACACTTGATGCTAACACTATGCAGGTTTGCCAAGAGGAATACATGGAAGTTCCAAAATTCTATGTTCTTTATACACTTCCGAGTGTGGACGAAATAAGTGTGGGGAAATTCCTATCGAGCGATAATTTCACTATTATTTTCTTGTGCTAATATTTGTATGGAGTTATTGTTTGCAAAACAGGTATTATGGGTGGATCCTCAAATTTTCGGATTGTTAGTATATGGGGAATGAATCTTGCAAAAGCTAAGTCGGGCCGTCGACTTTAAAACAAGCGCTTCATGGAGGCAACCCATAGGTTTTGTATTTCTTATTTTTTATTTTTGTTATTTTTTTTTTTTGTTATTTCTTTTTCTTGTTTCTTATCATGTTAAAATTTCCCACCTTGACTTTACTAGGAGGATTCAATTACATTGAGGACAATGTAAGGTTTAAGTGTGGGGGAGTGGTTAAGCATGTATTTTAAAAAAAAAAAATTACAAAAAAAAAAATTAAAAAATTTTGAAAAAAAAAAGTTTTTACTTAAAACGTTCAACTTTTAAATATTTTAGAGTCACTAGCATACTTCTAGGTATGTTTACAAAGAGATTTTGACCGACATAATTGAACTTGGAAATGTTAGAGAACTACATTCGGATTTCTTGCTTGTTTGAGTGTTAAATAATGGATTTAATCATGCCGGTGATGCGAAATTTGGTGCAGGGAGAAATGCATTATTAGAGTTGTTGATCAATCATTAGTGGAGACTACCCGTATTCATATCATGTGAGGCACCGACCAGAAATTTCCATATACTAAAGAGCTTCTTTTGAGTGTGTGTCACCATACGTCAATTCCGGGTAGAATGGTGAGCTACCCAACCTCCCACCAATAGAAGCACTACTCTTTGATCTCTTGAGTGCTAATTTTGTCAATCATAAGGGTGACGTCTATAGATGAAAACCACCTTCTTATAGTTCGATTTGCAGTTAGCACCATTCTCTCTCGACAACAACGGATCCATAGAAACACTATCATCATCAACAAGGAGCGACATCAAAATCTACAAGGAAAGTTGGAAAAGTTTAAGGTTTATAAGCAACGGAACGAGAAAAGGAGCAAATTTCAAATACAAGTAAAGCAACATACAAAGGGCGGATTTCACATATATGTTGAAGACTTACAATACAATGAGGTAATTATATATCCAAGTATGAAGACTTATTCACAAGAGCGAAGAAAATTAAAAGGTGAGAATTTTTTGAAGTTTATGATTTCAAGACGATACAAGTTGTGAAGAATCAAGCGGTAAAATACTTCTTCCACGGCCATGGTTTATTTTGTATTTAATTTCTCTTGTGTTTCAAAAAAAAAAAAAATAAAAAAAAAAATAAAAAAATAAAAAAATAAAAAAAAAAAAAAAGAGAAATATTTGTTCTTATTTTTGTTAATAAGCCGTGGGGAAGGAAAATTTATAAGGAAGTTTCAAGCGACAAGGATTATTAAGGTAAAAAGAGTTAAAAATTGTCAAGGATTTATGAAATTCGAGAGTTTATCACCAATAGTTGGAACCGAAGACGAAGATCAAGACAAGGAGCGGAAGACGTTTCTATTGGATGCCGTGAGAGTGGTGTTATCATAATTGGCGATCGGATGTGAAGGTGAGTAAGTAATCTCATCCTCAATAATAAATGGTTGATTTCCTTTCTTAGAGATCGTCAGAAAATGGTTTTTCAAAATATTAAAAGATGTGGGTTTTTAAAAATCTTTCGGAAGTTGTCCTTCCCACCATTCAACGTGTCGCAGGATTTCTCTCTTCATTCCTACCTGCACACATGTGAGAACCATAAAAAAGCCGTCTTTTTGAGTGCAATTATCATAAAATCCTTTTTGGTGAGGCAGAAGTCGAGGCGAAATGCTTATTGATCGTTTCTCAAACACGTGTTCTCTCATTATGGTGTGGTTATTTCTCACTCAACATTTAAGAACGAGAATATGTTCTTTAGTATTTCTAACTTCTTATTACTAGCATGCAGAAACTCTATGTCCTCATAGCTTTTTGGATGCTTGGGACGCTTGAACGCTTTGAAGTTGTGAGTTTTTAGTTTGATTTGCTCGAGGACTAGCAAAGTCTAAGTGTGGGGGAATTTGATAGGTGTAGAATACACCTAATTTACTATCTAGTAGTTTATGCTTTCTTTGCTATTTTTCTTGTAAATTATGTATTTTACGCTTGTTTTGAGTTTTGTAGATACTTTGGAGTCACACGGAGGAAAAGAAGAAAAATCACCCAATTTGAGCAAAAAGGGCAAAATTGTCATTTCATGGGCGAACACTATGTGGAGCCGAGCCAAGGTTAAGGGGCAACTCTCCTTTGGAGGAGTAATAAACATATACTAGCCGAGGTTAAGGGACAACCGGTTTACTTATCCCTTATCGAGGTGACCGGTGTTGGATAACAAACCAATTTATAACCCTAAAACCTAAATTCAGATTCATCTTCTCAATCATTTTTTTCACCTGAGAGAGAAGAGTTAATGGCTGCCGCTGTTGATCGAGAGGAAATGTTGATGAGAAATACAAAAAGAGGATGGTGTTGCTATCGATGGTTCAGAGAATTGAGAAGTTAATCGAGCATTCATGGCTGCTGTTGAGTCTGAGTGATTGAAGGAGAGATTAAATCAAGAACAGATCGAGAAATTGGAGATGGTGATTCGAGAAGCAGTTTAGGGATTGAGACGTAGAAGCCGCTGTGGTTCGATTGATTGAGAGAAAGGGAGACCAAATCGAGAGCCGAGAGAAGAAAGGCCGAGATCGATGATGCTGGTGGATTATAGGGTTTGAGAAGGAGTTGCTCGATCTCGTGAGTGGAGTTCTCGTGATCGGTCGCGTATGGCGGGGAAGGAATTGTTGTGGAACGGATATGTGTTGATGCTCGTGGTGACCTTGTTGCTACCATGATGGCGAAGACGAAAATGGAGAAACAATGATATTGATAGGATCTGGTTCTCGTGAGATGGTTTGCTGTCGAATCAAGATGACGAGTTCAATAGGGTTCTCTGAGGTTCCAGCTGAAGAACCAGAGTCTGGGTTTTAGTTCTTAATAGCAGAAATTGAATTAAATGGGTTCCTGCCGCTGTTGAAGCTCGGTGAAATGGGTTTGTTGGAAATAGGATGGAACTGGACCCAGTAATGAAGGTTCGAGAAGCAAGAAGGGAAGTCGAACCGGGCCGTTGTTGCGAAACGAGGGTTCGTGAATCAACAAGAAGAAGAAATTGAACTAAGTATGGGATCGGCTAAAACTGTGATTGAGATGAAGAACGAAGCAAAGAGAGAGGAATCAAGATGGTGGTGTTGTTGCTAAGGTGGGATTTGCCTCCGAACAGCTAGAGTTGGTACTGCTATAGAAGATAGAGATTGAGAGTTGTTGAGGTTGTGTAACTGTAAAAGAAACTCAGGTTACAGGGTTGTGCAGTGTTGGTGGTGGAATTGCAGCCAGATTGGAACCAGGACTGAGATGAGTGAACACAGCTGAAGCTCTGCTACAGAATGAGGCGAAAAACAATAGATGTATGTGCTAGGACTTCTTAACGAGGGAAGTGAAGCGAAAGAGGCCCGAAAGTGGCACGGAAATCCCGAAAACACCAAGACTCGGCCGGACTGGTTCCGGTGAGTCAACCGGCGATCCAGCCGATTCAAAGTGATACAAATGATCCGGCTCAAAATTGAGTCGGACTATTCGGACTAACTAAGCGGCGACTTGCCGCGACTCGCCGACTCATTCATTTCCCTTGACCGTTGACTGACGACTGACCGTTAGTTTGACCCGTTTGACCGTTATCTCTAACGGAGGACTGACGGAATATTCCGTCGAATATTCCACTGACGGAGAAATTTTCAGGTGGCCGGCGGCGACTATTCCGGCCGGATTCCGGCCACAATCCCAGTTTTCCGGCGAGCCAAAAATTCCAGAATTTTCTATGGACTTCTCTCATGGGTGTGAAGACTTGGGCTAGGAATTGGATGGAGAATTGGACTCAAATTTGGAAAGAGAAGATGGAAGAAGAGAAAAGACTTGAATTTGGAAATTGAATTGCAAAAGGAAAAGGATTCTATTCCTTGGAAGATTTGGAGAATATTGAAGCCTATAAATAGAGAAGTTTTCTACAACTTCGACACACCTCTCTACACACACAACAATTCTTTTCTTTTCTTATTCTTTGTGTGAACTCTTTAACATGAGTAGCTAATTTTATTGATTGAGGATGAATTCCTAGTTCTTAATATGATTTTAGTTTTTGTTTTTAATTCTATCTTGAAGTTTTTCACATGTTTATCGTTTGTTTTTACTAATAGGAATGATCTTAATGACATTCATGATTGATTGATAGATTGTTTAGAATGCATGCTAAATTGATTTGTTAGTTTAATCTAAATCTAGTATAAGTTAGGGAATAAGTAATCGTTCTCGACACTTTACACAAGTAGAAAACACGAGACCTTGCGGGGGATTCCGTGGAGCAATTGTGTGTAGAAACAACGCTAGAAAGTGAACCAAGCGAACCGAGTTTAACTACTAGTACTAAACCTAAATTCATAGATCTTAATGCATTCAGGGAATTACATCTTGTAAGCGAACCTCAGGGTGGTTCTTTTGAATAGAATCGATAACTAAGCGGACTGTTACTCGGTGAAATTAGGGATTTTGGGGCTAGCTAAGCGTACCTTTATCCTACGGTTGGTGATAATCAGTGACTAATAACAAGTAGAAGAGAACATAACTTTAATCATTGTTTCGTAACGAAGAAGGATTCCTTGATCTTGTCTCTCTTATTGCTTTCAACTTTATCTTTTAATTGCTTTGTTTATTTTCTTTTGCTTTTACACCCCTTTCGTGACAATTTTTACAACTAGAATCTCGTGCTCCTCGTGGGATCGACCTTGACTACCCTATATTACTTGTTAATTAGGTAGTAAAGTATTAATTAATTTGTTGTGGTTACGACACGCATCAGTAGAATACATCTTATTTATTATCTATTGGTTATGCTTTCTTTGCTATTTTTCTTGTAAATTATGTATTTTACGTGTGTTTTGAGTTATATAGGTATTTTGGAGTCATGCGAAAGAAAAGAAGAAGAAACCATCCAAAGTTGTGCTAAAGGGCGTAATCCCCATTTCACAAGCAAGTAATATATGGAGCCCGGCCACGGTTAAGGGATAGACATTTGTGTTTATAAAGAATTGTTAAGGCACCCAAGGAAGTTACTCAGTGCACCATCTGGGTGGCTCTTATTTGGGGTGCAAACAGTCGTCCCAATTTAAAGCCCTAGCTAGGTCAAGAAGAATCATTTCTTCCTCAATAATTCTACATCTGAAATTTAGAAGGAAAGCGGCGATTCAACGTAATAAACTCAAGAAATTGGAACCAAGAATGAGATATGGGAAATCGAGATGAAGAAATAGGCAGGGAGAGAAGAAAATGTGAAACTGTTACTGATAGTGGTATTGATTGATGCACAGAGATTTCGCTGTGGAGATCTCAAAGATGGAATCGTAGATGGGTTTGCTGATGAATTCAAAACCGAGAGAAGAATTGATGAACCTGGTGAGGATTGAGAACTGAGAGAAGGAAGCTGGAGATTGATTGAGAGTTTCTGAAATTAGGGGCTTGATGTCTCTCAGAATTAATTGAAGAATGAGATGGCGTTGTTTCTATCAATTGAAGATGAGAACAGTTAGCATCTGCGTGAATCGAATGGGTTTTTGGTAGAATCATAAGAAGACGATGATGTTGTGGCTTCGCCGTTATCCAAGAAATGAAAATGGTAGTTGTTGGTGGTTGAAACCGGAAGATGGAATTGATGATGGAGGGTCATAAGATTTCAGAGAATGATATGAACAGGTATATGAAGCTGAAGCAGTGAATGAAAGAAAATCGAATAGGAGATGGGTTTTTGTTGGTGGTTCGGATTCAGGAAGAACATTTGTTGCTGTGGCTGCCAATTTAGGAAATGAAGAACAAAGCAGCATGAGTTGATATCAAGGATACTGTGTATGAATGATCGCAAGGAATGTTAGATGTATGCTAGGTTCTTAACAGGTATGAAGACAAGAAGTAAAGGCCTGAATTCGGCCGGGAAACACCAGCAAACAAACGAAACTCGGTCGATTTTCCCTTACGGCGAGTTAACTCAGTGAACCCGATGACCGATCCAGCCTAACTCAACTGAGTAAGATCCAGTGAAGACCGAGTAAGATCTTGATTCGCCTAACCGACCTTCCTTTCCCTTGACCGAGTTGATAATGAAGACCGTTTGGTCACGGTTAAGCAATGTAATGGAATCGACGAATATTACCAACGTACGGCGACACTCGAGTGATCGACATGCCGCTTTTGCCGGATTCCGTGATCCGGTAATTTTCCTAAGCAACAAAATAACAGATTTTTGGGTGGTTTCTTTCATGGGTGTGAAGACTTGGACTTGGAATTGGATGGAGAATTTGGGTCAAATTTGGAAAGAGAAGATGGAGGATTTGAGAAAGGCTTGAACTTGGAAATTGAATTATTATGGAATGAGGATTCTATTCCTTGGAAGATTTGGAGAGCATTGAAGCCTATAAATAGAGAAGTTCTCTATATATCTTTTTACACACCTTTGACACACACAACACTTCTCTTTTCTTTATTCTTTGTGTGAACTCCTTAACATGAGTAGCTAATTTTATTATTGATTGAGGATAAATTCCTAGTTCTTAACACATGTTTTGAGTTTTGTTTTCAATTCTATCTTGAAGTTTTTCACATGATTATCGTTTGTTTTTACTAATAGGAATGTTTATACATTCATGGTTGATTGATAGATTGTTTAGAGTGCACGCTAAATTGATTTGTTAATTTGATCTAAAGCTAGTGAAAGTTAGGGGATAAGTAATCGTTTCTTGACTCTTACATAAGTAGCAAACACGAGACCTTGCGGAGGGATTCCATAGAGCAATTGTGTGTGAAAACAACGTTAGCAAGTAGACCTTGATCTAAGAGTCTAACTACTAATATCAACCTAATAAGTTCATAAATCTTAATGTGTTTATTTAAATTACATCTTGAGTGATCTACTACTAGGTGGTTTGGTAAATAGAATCCGGTAGTCGAGAACTTCCGTATCCGGTGATACAAGGGATTTAGGGGTTTAACACTGATCTAGCTGCTTTACCTACGGTTGGTGATAATCTGTGACTAATAACATGTGGATGAAAATCATAACTTGAATCATTATTTTGCAACGAAGAAGGATTCCTTGATCTTGTCTCTCTTATTGATTTCAAATTTATCTTTTAATTGCCTTGTTTACTTTCTTTTGCTTTACACCCCCCTTTTTGTGACAATTTTTACAACTAGAATCTCTTGCTCCTCGTGGGAACGAACTTGACTACACTATATTACTTGTTAATTAGGTGGAAAAATATTGAATTAATTTGTTGTGGTTACGACACGCATCATAACACAAAAGATTATTATTATTATTATTATTATTATAACACAAAAGATTCAATACATGGCGGTAGTAGGCAACCGGGCTACGATTTGGGCGCCTACACCTTTTTGAATAATAATACCTAATCTATGAAATAAAGAATTACCAAATTTAAAATTTGCATCATTGTTGGTTAGGCGCTTCTTAATCTCTTGAGAAGCAAAACTAAGTCTTCTCCCAACTCTCCTAGGGTAGAAAAGGCTAGGGCTTTGAACCCATAACCAAGGGCAGCACATGTATCCAAATATTTTTTACATTTGCGGCTCACATCGGCATTGATTGCATGGCCATGGGTAAAACTTCGGGTTCGGCCGTGGTGAATGGCGAGACTCTGACGTCAAAGCATACATCTTCGCCATCTTCCTAGTTGTGGACGAAAAATGTCTGCCGGTTTAAGATCTTTTGCATCCGTAGACTGCAATCCTAGGGAGACTTCTTTCCTTGCCGGTATCCATGCCTTGTGGAAGATATCTATGATGCCGTCACGTGCCATATCATGTCCGAACTTCAAACCCACCTCGCTTGCACAATGGACCGCATGGTCCGCATAGATGTCCATAGGTTTGCCACATACGAGCAGGTGTCTTTGTCGCCTTCAAAAAGGGTATGGCTAACTTGTACATGAGAATGGAATGAAACTGCCTCGGCCCAACTGTTTGGTTCAACCCACTAATAGGTACAGCCTTGAGGAAGTCCATTGCATGTTCTCTCCGATTACATTGCCAGATAAGTGTTTCTCGGTCACTCATGTTGAAGCAATGAGGAATGTTCTCTTTGACAGCAGAAAAGTATAACATCGCCAGTGATTTCATGGGATGGGGGACAATATTGTTATTATATTATTATTATTATTATTTTTATTATTATTATTATTTTTTTTTTTTTTTTTTTTTTTATTATTATTAATTTTTTTTTTTTTTTTTATGAGAAGATGCCACAGGGGCTTTTATTATTATGCAAGACGACTATACACCGTCGTCAACGTCTACATTGGAGGTGGGCAGCCGAGCGACAAGCTGGGTGCCAACACCTTTTTGAATAACAATGCCTAGCCGATGAAAAAGAGAATCGCCAATCTTAGAGTTGACATCATGACTAACAAGGCAGTTCCTTAATCGTTTCAAAAATGCTATAGTATCTGCACCTAACTCTCCCAAGGTAGTGAAAGCTAGTACTCCAAATCCGTATCCATTGGCAGTGCATTTATCAAGATATTTAGTGCACTTGCGTGATATTGCGATGGAAATAGCATGCCCCGTAAAGGTGCGAGTGTCTTTGGCACTTGTAAAGGGTGACACTCTGTGACATCAAAGCAAACGTCTTTCCGTTCTCCCAATTGTAGACCATAATGTCTGGGCTTTAAATCCTTATTGAGTTGGAGGAGATACCTAAAGAAGCTTCCTTCCGAGCAGCACACCGGATTTGTAGCATATGTCGGCCAAGACATCTCTAGCTAGATCATGTCGAAATTTGGATCCCACGTCCTTAGCACAAGTGCAAAGCATGATCACCGAAATGTCCATCGGCTTATTACAACTAGAACAATGAGTATCGGTATCGAAAAATGGTATACCAAGGCGGTATTGGAGGACGGCACGGAAATGTCTAGGTCCCACGGCCTGGTTGAGCCGGCTGATTGGGATGGCTTTGAGAAAATCCATTGCATGCGGCAATCTGTTGCTTTGCCAAAGAAATAAGTCACGCTCGAGATAGGGAGTAGTCTGTGGGTATCTTGTCCTTAAGAACACCAAAGTATTTAACCGCCGGTGTCTTCATGAACTTAGGGGCGCGTCGTTGATGTTAAAATTGGATTGAGATATTCCACGGGCCTGGTGTGTATGACTCCAAAGCCGATAGGTAGCTGCTACTCGATTCCGGGCGGTGATTTTGGATAAAATAGAGTTTTGTAGGAACCGAGTTTGCGCACGGAGGCAATATAACGATGCTTGCTTGTGTCCGACATGGTAAGTATACCGAGCCCTCCTTCTTTGATTGGGGGGTAGCCATGCGTCGTTGCACCACACCAAACCTAAGCATACCTCCAACCACTAACTTACGCAGAAGTAGTGTATAAGATGGTCATCAAACTCTGCAACGAAATGGATTGTATGGCCTGCGGATTAGTAGTACGCAAAGAAAAGTATAACTTTGAGACACCAACGCAACTTCGCAAAAGCGGCTCGCACCGTGGGTCTTCCAGGTTGTTGGATACAAGTCATAAGTCGTATGGTTTTGGCTACTCTATCACGCACTGATTAAAGCAATATTGAATGTCGAGGCTAACAGGGCCTCCCAAAGACTTCACTCCCTCTGGTTGCTTTCCTATGTGTGTCGGGAAAATGCCGGTGGTTCTCGCCAGGATCGGGCGTGGGCCGGAAGATTTGTTTGGAAATATTCGTCTACAAGCCTCTCCTCGGTCCTTCCGCTTGTAAGATCTTCAATGCCCTTGAAACCTCAAGAGTATCCCCGCAATGGTCCCGCCATCTAGGTACCGGGCATGGAAGTCGAGTTTGCACCGAGATGCAATCGATTACGCGCCGGTCGGCAAGACTAGGGCGAATAAGAGAGGGCCCAAGGGGTCTCCCGCTGGACGCCCTTTTGCCGACGAGAGGATATTATCATTGTAGTATAACCTAGCGGGTGTTGAGTAGCAGAATTCCACCCATCGTGCGATGCGAGGGCAATGAGTCCTTACCTCCCGAATTAAGGGAATCTGTCCACAAGGTTAAAGGCATTGGAGAAGTCGATCAACAACATGGTCGTGTTGGAGTCATCGCATTTCATCTCGAGGAGCTTTGTGAGAGCGCATGCATAATACCTTCAACCCCCACAAGGTAGTCCCACACCGAACCGATAGGTGCCTAGATATTCGTCATTTCCTTGCTAACGGAGGTTGCGGCTAGTTTAGAACACAATCGCCTCCATATAGTGCCAATCGCTATTGGTCTCGAGGCCTCCACCGGGTTTTAGCAAAGGGGTGAGAGGGGCACTGGCGACATATTCTCCAAGGATAGATGGGCACTTACCTGATAGCCAGAGGTTGACAACCGCAGCCATTGATTGTAACAAGTCCTCAGCGACAGCAGCGGCAGTCCACTCAAAACATCAAGGAAATGTTGAGCTATTATTATTATTATTATTATTATTATTATTATTATTATTATAAGAGTTATTTACACATGAATGGGTGGAAGTCGGGCGACAATCTGCGCGCCAACACCCTTTTGGATAGCCAAACCTATCCTATGGAAAAGCAAACCACCTACTTTGTTATTAGCATCGTAGTTGGTCAAACAATTCTTCAATCTCTTTAATAGGTAAACAAAGTCATCTCCAAGCTCAACTAAAGTAGTAAAAGCTAAGGCACAAAAACGGTACCCTTGAGACGCACACTTTTCCAAATATTTGTTACACTTGCGAGTAATCATGCGGAGATAGCGTGGCCTGGTGTGAAGCTGCGAATCACTCCACTCGAGAAAGGTGAAACTCCAGTCACATCAAAGCAGGTGTCTCGTCCGTTTTCCCAATTGTAGATGAGGATGTCAGCAGGCTTGAGAGCATTGTTGTTGTCAGACAAAAAGCCCAAAGCTACCTCCTTCCCAGCCGCGACACCTGATCTGTAACAAATATCCATGACACGCTATGTCCGTTTTCCCAATTGTTGTTATTTTATTTTTATTTTATTTTTTTTAAATAAAACCTTTATTGAGAAGAAAGATCAAGGTTACAAGAAATGGTGGGCAGCCTAGCTACAAGCTGGGCGCCAACACCCTTTATTATTATTATTATTATTTTTTATTTTTATTATTATTTTTTTTTATAAAATATTATTTTATTTTTTTTTATTATAAAAGATGCCACAGGGGCTTTTATTGAAGGCAAACGTCTAATGACAAAGATTTGGCTGGGAGGCGCGCAACAAGTTGAGCCCAAAGATTTGGCTTTTATTATTATTATTATTATTATGAAAGGGGGCCATGAAGGCTTTTATTAAGAAGCAGAGTCAAAGATTACAAGGAAGGAGTTGGTAGCCTAGCAACGACCTGAGCACCGACTCCTTATTATTATTATTATTATTATTATTATTATTATTATTATTATTATTATTGAAATCACCTCTGAGGGCTTTTATTGAAATAAAGAAAGATCTGTTAAACAGAGTTTGTTGGTAGTCGAGCCACCAACTGGGCACCAACGCCCTTTTGAATTGCAATTCCTATCCTATGAAACAAAAAGCAGCCATTGTCACAGTTTGCATTGTTGTTAGCGAGGCAGTTCTTTAGTCTCTTCAAGAAAGTGACAGTGTCTTCGCCTAATTCACCTAAAGTGGTGAATGCGAGAATGCCTAAGCCGTATCCATGAGTATCACAAGTGGCCAGGTATTTACTACGCTTGCGAAGAACATCTCTTTCGATAGCTTGTCCTGGTTTGAAGTAACGGATGTCGCCAGTGAACGGTGAAACGCCGGTGATATCTAGGCAGGTGTCCTTTCCATTCTCCCAGTTGTAGACGAGCAAATCAGCTGGCAACAAGGTTGTGTTATTGTTGGATGTGAAACCCAGAGCTGCTTCCTTCCTTGCTGAAACTCC
The DNA here is from genome assembly GCA_023531295.1 of Papaver armeniacum. NCBI lineage: Eukaryota > Viridiplantae > Streptophyta > Magnoliopsida > Ranunculales > Papaveraceae > Papaver > Papaver armeniacum. Next base: position 65,634 of record JAJJWW010001841.1, on the reverse strand, counting down.
AGCCCGGAAGCATATATCTATTAAGACGTCACGTATAAGGTCGTGACGGAATTTATTTCCGACTTCACTAGCGCAGTGAAGAGCATGGTCTCCATAGATGTCCATATCGCGTTTGCAACTGTTGCACTTACTTCCTTCTATAAAGAGGGGGATCCCGAGCCGGTAACTGAGTACACATCGAAACTGCCGCGGGTTCAGCGCTTGGTTTAGGCCAGTGATCGGTATCGCAAATAAGTAATCCTGGGCATGCTTCATCTGGTTACTCTACCAAAGTATGTTGTCTCGTACTGACATAGGGAAGGTGATGGGTAGTTGTTTCTTCACAGCCTCGAAAAAAGTTACGGCCAAGCTATGCATTGACTGCATGGGAGAGGGGGCAGCAACATTAATGAGTGGTGAAGATTCAAGCCCACATACCTGAGTGTAGGTGCGCAAAGCCTGCTGAGTTACGGGACTGGGAACTGTCAGATCTATCTTGTGTAAGATGATGTGCTGAACTGCTTGGGTTTGAGATTGCGAAGCAAGGAAACCATATTTCGAAGTGTCTGACATCGTGTAGATTCCAAGACCGCCGTCTCTGATAGGAAGAGTCGCCAAACGAAACTGCAATGGGCCAAATCCTGCGCCATCCGCCGTAACTAGAAGCCGCAGGTATTGATATAAGTGGGTGTCAAACCGAGATGAAGCCTGTTCCAGTGCATCTGGACGTGTAGTCCGCATCGTAAAATAAAGTTTAGACACCCCACAGCAGTTACGCAAAAGCAACAGCTCACATTGGGGATCTTTGAGCTTTTTGACAGCAGTCATGAGCTGTATGGTCTTCTCAACTCTGTGCAGAACCATGTCTTTACAAAATTGCAAGTCCAGGCTAACCGGACCGCCTAGTAATTTGACTCCCGACGAAGGCCTACCACATGAATGGGTGGAAGTCGGGCGACAATCTGTGCGCCAACACCCTTTTGGATAGCCAAACCTATCCTATGGAAAAGCAAACCACCTACTTTGTTGTTAGCATCGTAGTTGGTCAAACAATTCTTCAATCTCTTTAACAGGTAAACAAAGTCATCTCCAAGTTCACCTAAAGTAGTAAAAGCTAAGGCACAAAAACGGTACCCTTGAGACGCACACTTGTCCAAATATTTGTTACACTTGCGAGTAACTGTTGTGGAGATAGCGTGACCTGGTGTGAAACTGCGAATCACTTCACTCGAGAAAGGTGAAACTCCAGTCACATCAAAGCATGTGTCTTGTCCGTTTTCCCAATTGTAGATGAGGATGTCAGCAGGCTTGAGAGCATTGTTGTTGTCAGATAAAAAGCCCAAAACTACCTCCTTCCCAGCCGCGACACCTGATCTGTAACAAATATCCATGACAATATCTCTCACCACATTATGCCGAAACTTTATACCAACCTCGCTTGCACAATAGAGAGCATGATCCCCATAAACATCCATATCCCGTCCACAACATGAGCATTTGCCATCTACAGGAAATAATGGAATACCAAGTCTGTACTGAGCAACGGCACGAAACTGACGTGGACCAAGAGATTGGCCAAGGCCTGGAATGGGAATCGCTTTCAGAAAGTCCATTGCATGATCCAACTTATTACTTTGCCACAAAACTGCGTCTCTTGTTGTCAAAGTAAACTTGGCTGGTAATTCCCTCCTAACAACATCGAAATATTGTGTTGCCAAAGCTTTAATGGGATGTGGGGCAACAGAGTTGGTGTTGAAAGTGGAGAGGCCGCAAACCTGCATGTATTTATTGAGAGCATATTGGTAGTTATGGCTTGTCCCTGAAGTGTCGATGGAGTTAAGGATAGTATTCTGCAAATGATGTGTTTGAATTTGTGATGCAAGGTAACAGAAATGGCTGGTATCAGCCATTGTATAGACCCCAAATCCTCCGTCTTTAAATGGAAGTGTAGCAAGTCTTTGCTGAAGAATACCAAAACCATCTCCATCACCGGTAACTATATGCTGTAAGTATCCCATCAGTTGCTGATCGTAATGTTCTGTAACAGCAGGTAAGACTTGAGGGTTAGTAGTGCGAAGACTGAAATATAGTTTTGAGACACCAGTGCAGTTGCGAAGTAACAAAAGTTCACTCTGTGGGTCCTTCAACTGTTTTACAGAGTTCATCAGAAGGACAGTTCTATCAGCTCTGAACTTGACCATATCACTGCAAAATTGGCTGTCAAGGCTAACAGGCCCTCCAAGAAGTTTAACCCCATTAGAGGGCTTATTAATGTTCACAGGGAAGACATCTGCCATGAGGCTTCTTGGATCTACAACAGGCCAGAAAATCTCCGTCTTCCTGATGTTCAAATATAGCCCATGTGAGGCACCTTCTTGCTGAATGATCTTGAGAGCTTTAGACACCTCCAGAGTATCTCCTATGATAGTGCCATCGTCGAGATACCAAGCGTGCATATCCAAGGAGCAGTGTGTAGCAATTTTGCGAACAAGTGGATGTAGAACTAAGGCAAAAAGAAGAGGTCCAAGAGGGTCGCCTTGTTGCACTCCTTGAGCTGATACAAGAATAGAGTCGTTGTAATATAGTTTTGCAGGTTGAGCATAACAGAACTCAACCCACCTAGATATACCAGGACATATAGCCCTCACCTCTTTAATTAAGGTTGTCCTATCCACTAAGTTAAAGGCATTTGTAAAGTCCACAAGCATCATAGTGATAGTATTTTGTGTACCTTTCAGTTCTAACATCCGATTGGCAGCGTGAAGAATGCTTTCGCCACCACAAGGGATCCCAACGCCAAATTGATGATCACCAAGATAATTGGCCATTTCGCTTCCAACTACGGTAGCTGCGATTTTAGAACAAAGTCGCCTCCAAATTGTCCCTACTGCGATGGGCCTGAGTCCACCATCAGGCTTAAGCAATGGGGTTAAAGGTGCACTGGCAATATATGGCCCTAAAACAGCAGGACAAACTCCAGATAACCACAAATTAACAACACCAGCAATTGAAGTGAGCAGTTCTTCAGAAACTGCCGCTGCAGGACCACTCAATGCATTCAATAAGTGTTAAGCACGGAGACCATCTCTCCCGCAAGAGGTACCTTTAGGGAAACTCTGAATAGCCTTCAACACTGTTTGACTACCCACAACAACAGATGCAGCCGTAATAGTGTCTATAGGGACAGTAGGGGAGGATGCATGAGGGTCCACGAAAGGGGTCCACGAAGGCTTTTATTAAGAAAAGAAAACATATAAGTACTTTACAAAGATTTGGTCGGGAGACGCACTACAAGTTGCGTCCCGATACCTTTCTGAATAATGATACCCAATCTATGAAACAGAAAACTGCCCAAATTATTATTGACATCATGGCTGGCCATGTAGTTCTCCCAAAGTTGTAAATGCTAGAACACCAAATCCGCATCCATGAGACGAACATAGGTCGGCATATTTATTGCGCTTACGGGTGATGGCGGCGGAGATGGCATAACCGGAGTGTAAAGGCACGGTTACCTCCTTTTGAGAATGGTGAAACACCAGTGACGTCGAAACATATGTCTCGTCCGTTTTCCCAGTTGTATACCATGATGTACGCCGGTTTAGGAGGGGTGTGCCTATCTGATGTAGGGCCAAAGGACACTTCTTTTCTGGCAGCTACACCTACCTTATAGCATAACTCAACCAACAGATCTCGTACCATGTCATACCGGTACTTCAAGCCAACCTCACTCGCACAATGAATGGCGTGGTCGCCAAAATGATCCATAATTCTCTTACAGCAAGAACAAGTGATACCCTCGACAAACAATGGTATACCTAAACGGTATTGGAGCACTGACCTGAACTGTCGAGAACCGATAGCTTGGTTAAGGCCTTGAACAGGGATACCTTTAAGATAGTCTTGTGCATGAGGTTTCTTGTTGTACTGCCAGAGGATGGAATCGCGCTCAGTCATAACAAAAGTGGATGGTATATCTTTCGTGATCGCATCATAGTAACGGGTCGCCAGTAAGTGCATGGGCTATGGGGCGACGTCACCAATGTTGAAAGACGAAGAAGATAAACCGCAAACGATGGTGTAGTGATCCAACGCAGTGTAGAAGTGAGGACTGAGATATGCATTACCTTGTAAAATGATGCTTTGAAGATGCTTGGTTTGGAAACATGAGGCTATGTAACCATATTGAATAGTTTCACCCATTGTATATATACCTAAGCCACCTTCTGTAATAGGCAGAGTTGCAAGCCGCTGTTGCAATGGTCCGAAATCGGTGCTGTCGCTCGTAATCAAGTATTGCAGAAACTGTAGAAGGTGTGCATCGAAATGAGTTTGTGCGGACTGCATGATCTGTGGTCGAATGGTACGCATAGTAAAATACGGTTTCGATACTCCAAAGACACAGGTTGCGAAGGAGTAAGAGTTCAGCTTGGGGTCGCTTAATTTCTTAATGCAATCCATCAGATGGATGGTCTTGTCCACTCGAGAGAGAACAGCGTTGCTACAAAACTGATCATCGAGACTCACAGGGCCTCCAAGTAAACGTACACCATCTAACGGTCTGCCTATCTCTTTTGGGAAAAGGTCAGTGCAACGTGTGTCTATTTTTGGCCAGAAAATTTCAGTTTTCCGGAGGTTCAAACATAACCCTTTGGCCGTACCATCTTCACGAAGGATCTGTAGAGCTCTTGCAACTTTAGTGGACTCCCCAATTAGCGTATCGTCATCTAAGTACCAAGCATGGAGGTCCAGTTTACATTGTGCTGCTATCTTGCACACAAGGGGGTGAAGAACTAGCGAAAATAGTAAGGGACCGAGAGGGTCTCCTTGTTGAACCCCTTGTGCGGAAGATAATGTATGTTCATTGTAGTACAGCTTGTCCGGACGCGCGTAACAAAATTCCACCCATTTTGAAATACCAAGGCACTTGGCTCTCACTTCGTTGATTAAAGCAGTTCGGCTAACCATATTAAAGGCATTAGTGAAATCGATTAACAACATAGACATATTATCATGGGAACCTTGCATTTCTAAAAACTCGTTAGGCTGAGTGTATGATAGCCTCACCTCCGCATGGAATACCAACCCCAAATTGATGATTGCCGAGGTACGTTGTCATGTCCTTAAGGACTGCTGATGCTGCTAGTTTGGAGCATAATCGACGCCAGATTGTACCTACTGTGATCGTTCGAATGCCACCTCCTGGCTTAAAAAGGGGGGTTAGAGGTGCACTGGCTATGTATCACCAAGTGCAAGTGGACACTGCCCTGTAAGCCACAAATTAACAACTCCAGTGACAGAAAGTAGAAGTTCATCTGCCACAGCAGCTGCTTCACCACTAGTTGCATCCAACAGATGCTGAGCGGGAAGGTCGTCCCGTCCACATGATGTACCCTTTGGAAAACTCCGCAGTGCTTTCAAAATGACTTGAATATCCACAGATATGGGAGGGGCAAGGATTGTCGATGGTATGACAGAGGCCGTGCATACGGGTGTTTCGCCACTGCAGTTCATATAGAGTATCGTGGAGTGGAAGGAGCAACTCCATCTCGATGACAGGATACGTATAGCAGCCTGGTGTAATGGCCATAATTTAGTTTCTTTTGGCAAGCCTCCACATTGGTTTTGCGTTTCTTCCGCAGTGGCTGTTTGCATTGCTGCTGCCTAAGTTGATTCTGCCAAGCATGTTCTAGTATCTTCTGGACAATGTTTACACACCCATTGGGTTGTCCCCATTCAGCCAGAGCGTTATTGATTGATGCAATCTGAAGTTTCTTCCGCGTGCCCGATCTTTCTTCATTGGCATTGTTGGGCATATAGAGATTCAGGGTACAAATAGGAAGCAGTAGGAGTTGCAGCCATGGAGATAATTTTTTAGGCTGAACAAGCACTCTGTCAAGTGCAGTTTTCATAACCCTGGAAAAATTCAGCCTACATTGGGGTGGAATACTGGCAATTATAGATACTTGCTTCTAATAGACTAGGTCGAGCAATTCCAGGGAAAGCCCAATTGATTCATTATGAATGTTAGTATCATTAGTCGCTGAAGAAGAAGGGGATTCCTCCACAGGTTTGGGTATACCATGTATTAAAAAATCTGCAGACCTACCATTAAAAGGACCTGTTAATACACTTCCATTGTGAGGTCGACAGGGTCTCTTCCATGATTGTACCTTCATGCAATCTCCACACAACCACGTCTGTAAGTGACACAAAAGTCGTTCCTAGCTAGATAAACCCTAAGGTGAGTGTTGATTCTCTCTTTACATATCAGTGTGTGTGCCTGAGAAGGCCAGTGTTGATCCCGTATATGCCTTAAAATGGATGTCTTTGCATAGCCACGACCATTGCAACCATCTTGACAATCATCAAAATCTTTGAAAGGGCAGTGAGCCATCGTATCTGACGAATCTGTATGATGGGCATGATGAACTTCTTCGTCAGAATCTGATTGTTGGTCTTGGGATGATGATGAATGCCTAGTTCTCGGCATTGCAGGACCAAAGGTAAATGCAATAACCGTCTATGGAATTTGGGTGTTCAGCGCAGAAAATATATCAATCAATAGATGAAAAGATGGGGAATTGGAAGATGAATTGATTGAAAAGAATTAGGTTGGGCGAATGATGGTATAATAATAACAAAGGTAACTCAGGTTTTCAATCGCCTGGGTATTCGCCGGAGAGTCTCTCTCCTATTATTATTATTATAAAAAAAAACAAGAAAATTTACACAGCAATGGTTGGAAGCCGGGCAACAATCTGCGCTCCAACACCTTTTTGAATAATAATACCCAATCTATGGAAAAGAGAACTACCAATTTTATGATTAACATCATATCTAACAAGGCAGTTTCTCAAACGCTTAAAGAAAGAAATAGTGTCTTCACTTAATTCACCTAAGGTGGTGAAGGCCAAAACTTGGAAGCCATAACCATGTGTTGTGCATTGGTCAAGGTATTTGTGCAACTTGCGCGTTACAGCAGCTGAGATTGCATGGCCGGGTGTGAAAGGTATAGATTCCTATGAAGCAGACGCTTTTAAGCAAATCGAGTAGCCCTAGAAGCGTGTGTACAAGCACGCAATGAGGGACGTGATCTTGCTCATCAAGGTAATGACATTATCCGTGAAGCTTGCAAATGGAGCCCTGAGCTAGAAGTCTTGTGAAGTATGGAAGGAAATCAAATTCGAATTTGAAGCAATGGATACTTTGTAATCCAGTAATTACCATTCGTTCCTTTAATTGAATTGCAATTAAACTCGGCCCAATCTTTTACTAAAAAAGGATTGAGCTGAATAACGAATAAGGTTCCTATTTCATTTTCCAGGCATATATACATACTGGATTTCGGTATACAAAATCTTAAATACAAGATCTAAGACTCAACAATTCAAATCCTTCTGTTGTTGGATCCATAATTAATCCTATGGATCCTTGAGATGGGATTAGTAGAATATTTTCTATACCCCTTAATCCGGACTATGGTCGAATCGAGCCAATGGTCACAACGCTTTATCCCCGTCCCGTATATTGTCCTTTTCCTTCCGCATTGCAATAGAAACTTATTATTCTCCAAAAAATAATTCTTCCTAGGAGAGAGGAGAGAACAAATCTTTTCGATTAGAATTTGTACACGGCACGGGATAACCCTCGCTTTCTATTCTAATTGAAGAAAGGGTTCCATCATATAGATTGATAGTGAAGTGATATCCAGATTCCCACAAAAAAATAATCTATATGCTTATTCCGAGAGGATATATTCAAATGATTATTCATCGAATGACTATTCATTTATTGTATTTACATTCAAATAGGGGGCAGACAAACTCTATGGAAAAAAGGTGGTTCCATTCGACGTTGTTTAACGAGGAATTAAAACATAGGTCTGGGCTAAGTAAATCAATGGATAGTCTTGTTCCTATTGAAAATACCAGTAGAAGTGAAGATCCCGTTATATATGATAGGGATAAAAATATTGATAGTGGGGACGATAGTGATAATTCAAGTGTGTTGATGGTGGATTTTCGTTTAAGGTTAAATTTGTAAGTAACCAAAAATCATTCGCCGACATCTTGTAAAAGATAAAGCCGTTTATAAGTGACGGATACTCCTCACTTAATTCACCAAGAATGGAGCATGTAGCAACAATCCCATTCTCAGAATACATGAAATTCCTCCAGGATGGAGCATGTAGCAACAATCCCTTCCCGTGAATTTCATATCACCTTTGTATTTCCGTACTCATTATCGGTGTGGCATGACGACCGAGTGTTACTCTTACAGAGTAACACGAACCTCCAAGCACTATAATGAAACCATGTACGAAATACCCGTACAGCCGATTCTCGGTGTGTTATACTAGCCCGAGCCCTCTCGGTGTGTTATACTAGCCCGATTGAGCCCTCTCGGTGTGTTATACTAGCCCGATTGAGCATCCCAGACCGACCATATCACCGGATATGATCCGATCGTAGTCATCCAACTCCACAAGCATGATTGGACGACCCTGCATCAATTCCATCACCCCCAAGGTGTATGGAATACACACGGCCGACCCCACATGGTCGACTATTGGCCTTTGCTTGCCAAGAAACCGTCCGTACCAAGCATTATGGACGGATGATGCGTGTCGTAACCACAACAAATTAATTAATACTTTACTACCTAATTAACTAGTAATATAGGGTAGTCAAGGTCGATCCCACGAGGAGCACGAGATTCTAGTTGTAAAAATTGTCCACGAAAGGGGGTGTAAAAAGCAAAATAAAATAAACAAAACAATTAAAAGGTAAAGTTGAAAGCAATAAGAGAGACAAGATCAAGGAATCCTTCTTCGTTGCGAAATAATGAATCAAGTTATGTTCTTTTCCACTTGTTATTAGTCATAGATTATCACCAACCGTAGGATAGCAGTCCGCTTAGCTAGCCCCAAAATCCCTAATTTCACCGAGTAACAGTCCGCTTAGTTATCGATTCCTATTCAAAAGAACCACCTTGAGGTCCGCTTACAAGATGTAATTCCTGCATGCATTAAGATTTATGAATTTAGGTTTAGTACTAGTAGTTAAACTCGGTTCGCTTGGTTCACTTTCTAGCGTTGTTTCTACACACAATTGCTCCACGGAATCCCTCCGCAAGGTCTCGTGTTTGCTACTTATGTAAAGAGTCAAGAAACGATTACTTATCTCCTAACTTTCACTAGCTTTAGATTAAACTAACAAATCAATTTAGCATGCATTCTAAACAATCTATCAATCAATCATGAATGTCTTTAAGATCATTCCTATTAGTAAAAACAAAACGATAATCATGTGAAGAACTTCAAGATAGAATTAAAAACAAAAACTCAAATCATATTAAGAACTAGGAATTCATCCTCAATCAATAAAATTAACTACTCATGTTAAAAAGTTCACACAAAGAATAAGAAAAGAAAAGAATTGTGTGTGTAGAGAGGTGTGTAAAAAGATATGTAGAGAGAGGTAGAGAAAGATATGTAGAGAGAGATGTATAGAAGTTGTAGAAAACTTCTCTATTTATAGGCTTCAATATTCTCCAATTCTTCTAAGGAATAGAATCCTTTTTCTTTTGCAATTCAATTTCCAAATCCAAGCTTTTCTCTTCTCTTCCACCTTCTCTTTCCAAATTTGAGTCCAATTCTCCATCCAATTCCTAGCCCAAGTCTTCACACCCATGAGAGAAGTCCATAGAAAATTCGGAATTTTTGGTCGCTTAAAATCGGGATTGTGGCTCAATTTGGTCGGAAAACGTCAGCGAAAATGTCTCCGGTTGGACTGTCAAAGTCAAACCGGTCACCGGTCAACGGGTTAGAACGGCTGGTCAACTCGGTCAACTCCACCGAAATAAACCGGTCAAGACTCGACCGGAGTCGAACGGGCCGGTGTGAAGTCGATTTGAGTCGGCTATTCTCCTTGGTTGACACGAGTTGCTGTGGCCTTGAGCCATTTGCATGTGCCATAATCGTGTGTTGCACCATCCTTGTGCATATCCAATGACCGCCACCATCTTGGCTTGCATACTTGTCAGAATTTCAAGCAGATTCTCATTGTCTATCATCTCAGGAAAATATCCATCAATTCCTCAAGTCCATTCTCTGCTGCCAACAGCTCACTCCATCCCTGAGCTCCCTTCAATCTCTTTCCCAGTTCAACACCACTTCCCTGAGTTCATCCCAGCTGCATATCATTCTCACTGAATCTGCCCAACAACAGCATCTTGCAACTCCATTTCCTCCAAACAGACCCATTCCTGCAACATAGCCACTCCACTACTGTATTTCCACCAGCATCACACTTTCAGCTCCAGCCTTTACAGCAATCATCATAGGCTACAGCTCCACCACAGATCCATTATCGCTTGCATTCGAACTGCAGCTCAAAACTCCATCTCAACTGTAATTTAACTCAGCTGCCCCTTTACTAGCAATCTTACATACAACCAGCACTGCCTGCAAAACCCATTCCAGTCCTGAATATCACCACCATTTCCAAGCATACAACACCGCATTTGAGCAATATACTAATCATCCACCAATACCATCTAGTCCACGCAACAGTTGCTTGCATACCCCGTTATTCCATCTAACTCGATGCAAAACCACTAGAACCCATAGCCTCCAACCATTCATTACCATCTACACCTTCTGTAGCATCTCAGTTCTATTCTAAGTGCAACTGCAATTCATTAGCTATTGCATTGCAGTCGCTTCTTGAATGCAATCCCTGTCTCTCACTACACCAACAAAGCCACCAGCAACATCTCCTCCTTGAAATGCACCTGCACTTTCCTTGAGCTTAATCTCAGGCACTCTACCTCTGTAATGCCCACCTGACTCAGTTACATGCCCAGCTCTTCATTGCCTATCCATTGCTGCAGATTCAAACCCTTATACCATCTGCTCTTCTCTGATCTCAATAGCTTTTGAATCACACCCAACCTTCAATTATCCCCCTGTCATCTCAGATTTGAACAGCAACATCGAGTTGTTCTAGAGAAATTCGAACCCTAACATCGAATCGATCCACAAACCCAATCTCAGAACCAATCTCAACAGCGACACCTCATCATCGAACCCATTTTCGATTCAGAAACCCTAGTTCCTAATTTCAATCTGAATCTAATAAAGAATGAAATTCATCACCATCACCGGCTTGTAATTCTTCTCGCTACAAACCCCATCTCTATGTTCTTCAATTCAACCATAACCCATCTTCATCCTCCGCCATTCATCTCCTCGAATCCAACAACATCGTGTCTTCTTCCACAACCTCATTCTCAGAACCCTAATTCTAATTCTTCTCCCTGTTTTCAAATAAAGACAAGTTCCTCATAACCTTTATTTGATCCAATATATCCCATCTCATTAATCGTCTCCTTTTCTCTTTACTCTCTCGAATCTCGGACAAAATCTACTTGAGATTTGAGAGCACCGGTTTCTAATATTCTGTGAGTGGAAAGTTTCGAAATAATTCGGGGTTGGTGTAAGAAATGAATATGGATATATCCACCTTATAAGGCCCAGGATAAGGGGTACCCGGTGGTAGCCCCTTAATCTTGATTCGGTTTGTATTTAGTATTCCTCCAAGAGTTACCCCTTAACCTGGACCTGGCTCCAGATAGTGCTCGCCCACCAAATGACCTTTTGCCCTTTTGGCTCAAATTGGGTGATTTCTCCTTCTTTTCCTCCAGTGCGACTCCAAAGTAGCTATAAAACTCAAAACAAGCGTAAAATACATAATTTACACGAAAAATAGCAAAGAAAGCATAAACTACTAGATAGTAAATACGGTGTATTCTACACCTATCAACGGAAAACCCTAAATTAGGGTTTGCGGCATATTACATGTGCCGCAAAACAGTCTCAACCATCCATCTTCGCATGTATAGATGGAGGGTGTAGATGTAGACTCAAAAGGCCCGAGCATGTCGACACAATCACCATGTGACCGCCTACACACTTGACCACCGGGTCAAAACCAACCATGGTTGGTTACAACACAATCGTCCACCCAAATGGCATGGTCGCGCGCTTTGAAAGCCAAAATTAGAGTTCGAGCCATCACGCGCGTCCATCTTCTCCGGCACGAATGGAGGGTCACAGATCAAATCAATGCAGGTCCTGGCCATACCAAAGATGACCACCGTGGGCCCATCTACCTCTCCATGCGGTCGGCCAAGGCATATCATGCCCGGCCAATCCAAAACGCCCGCTCAAACATGCGTGGCTACACTTCCCAAATTGCAAATCGATCTCGACCACTCAACTTCACCGGACGAATTGGGTGGCTTAGATCACGTTTCATGAGACGGTAAGACATAGGCGTGAACATCAGCCTACCGTCTACACACCAAACCAACTGCCAAGACCGACCAAGTCAGGTCATCTTGGAAAACACGCCGAAAAGGGTATGGTGCGCGACTCCTTGCGGCATCAAACTCCTATCGCAAATCGATCTCAACCACTCAACTTTACTCTCCAAATTGAGTGGCTTAGATCGCGCCTTCTTGGGAAAGTGAAGTATGGACGTGCACACCATCGTGTTGTCTACACACATGCCCTGGTCTGGTCCTCTTCAAAACCCTTCCCATGCTTGGTTTCGACTAAGTCAAGAGTGATGCTTGCGCACCTCTTTTAAAACCCTAATTTCATCAACGGTCGCAGATGAGTGTCTCAAACATCATCTCATCCGTCCGACTTCACCAGCTTGGTTATACAACCCCGGTCGAGTTATTTGGTTAGTGAGGAGTCATTACCCATCACTTTACCACACCGTAATGCAACACTCGATAAAATACACACGATACTTCACAAGTATCGACTTTCCGAATAACGCAGTTATTCAATTCAGCATTACATGCTATCTCTCGTGGATCCACGATCCACATTCCGTACATCAATCATGTCACAAACTCGGGATACTTACCGGGTATTGGTCCGGGCGGTTTACAAAGGCGGCGTGCAACGCGCCATCACAAGAACGTGTTAGGAGGTCATGGACGGTTAGAGATGAACCGGAAAAGTGGGCAAGACTGGGTCGTGTGTTACCGACACACAACTCCACTACTCCATCATTCCACTACCTCCACTTCCCACGAGAAACGTGAATGAGGCTCAATGACTTGTATAAAATAGGGTCTCCGCCCTATTTCCAACAAGAAGGAATAACGGAGAACAACACAAGTTCAGACGAGGACAGTGAAATCAACATCCAGAGCCTCCTTACATTAACCGTAAGCCTGCTCACTCTTCTTCACAAGTCATAAGCAAGCCAACACTTTCACAATCTCAACACCTTCTTCGCTTCCCTCCCTAAGATCAACCCCATCTCCTTCACTTTGTGACCGAAACAAGTCCGGAACGGCCATTTCTTGGTTTAGGCCTGGACTTGCACGATTGATCTCTCGAATCTACAAGCACTCACCGCGCAGTGCATTTGTTGAAGGTTTAGATTCATTCCTCATCCACACCCCAAATTACCAAATTCTCGCAGAGTAGTTTTCACCCATCAACAATTGGCGACCACAAAGGGAGATTAATCTCTCGGTTGTAAAGTCAATTTCTTCAAATTCAATTCAATTTCATCAATCTCAAAAGGGTAGATCTTAGAATCGATTCAATCAAAAAAATCATTATGGTGGAATTAAGGTCTGGGTCAGCAATCAATTCTGATGGAGCCGTTGTGGATAACAATCCTGGTGTTGAAGTACCTGTCAGTGGAGCTACCGTGGTCAACACATCTCGTGGAGCCGTCACTTCTACCACCAGCACCAAAGTGGAAGCAAACAGATATCCCAAAAGAGGAATAACTCCTCCCATCACTGAGAGCCAGAGCGGCCCGCAAATCCCGGCGTCTCTTCGAGCGTAACGCCCAAAGGGTTACTAGAGCAACAACTTTCACTCCTCCACCAGACGAGGAGCCGGAGACACAAGAGGAAGGCCGCCGCTCTAGTACCATTGCGAGACTTGATGGAGAAACAGAAATTCTTGCTAAAACTCAAACAGATATGGCCGCAACTCGTAAAGAGGTACTCACTTTCCTTAAAACTTTGACCGAACGATTACCGCAAGATTCACGGCAACCCTTGAGTCGGCGAGAGATGCATTCAATACACCGGAGTGTGTGTTTCCACTCGACTCACATGATTGGAGAGACTCGTGTTGCTCCTGAGCGCCAAGGGGAGAGAGGCCAGTCTTCCAACTTCATTACGCGTGAAGATCTAGAGCGACTTCTCCAAAATCGAGGAAAAGGGGACCGAACGGACATACACCAACATCAGCCGCCGTACCCTCAAGATGTGCAACGGATTCCTCTACCAAGAGGTTACACCTCTCCCCAGCCTCCCTCTACGACGGCATCGTAATGCTCGTGAACACATTTCTCGATTCTTGAAGCCTTGGGGGAACATGAATACAATCATGTTTTACGCCTAAAAGAATTCTCAAAATCACTCACTGGGAGGGCATACACTGCACAACAACATTGCGCCTAACAAAGATATCCAATTGGAGCGAGATGGTCAAGTGCTTTCTACAGAAGTATTTCTTCGTGTCCGAACAAATCACGCTTCGCACTGGAAGAATTCTCCAATGAACAATGAACATCCCAACGACTTCGTTAAAAGATTCGTAACCCAAGCACCGGACTGTCACGACCCGAATGTTACCGAACGGGCAATTGGTGGAATCATGCATCAATGGGATGATACCCATATACCGCGCTCCGTTAGAGAATTGGCTTTCAAACATTCTCTCGAACTCCACGAAGCCGCAAAACGTTCAAAGAACAACCGCACCAAAGATTACTAGAAAGAACCAGAGTTGTTCAAGTGAAGATTTGCGTGAAAGTCGAGGAAGCAAAGGCCTCACAAACAAACAATACAACACCGGCCCTTCGTGAGTGTGGTAAGCGGAGGAGAAAAGAGGAAAGCTTCGATAACGGAACAACAAACCAAGCGAACATCTCGGCACACAAGACTTCGTCTCGAAAAGGAACAGACAAAACTCCCGCACAAAACGCCAAAGACACGGGTTTTCCTTTTCCCATGAATGAAGTGATAGAGCTCTTGGAAGCGTGGATCCAAGATGATGCCGTAAAACTACCCCCTATCAGCGTCCCTCCGACCGAGGAAGAAATAGCAGATCCCAGATATCGTTGCTACCACAGGTTCGTCCATCATCCAACCAAAGATTGCAACAAAGTTGAAACAAATATTCGGTGAAAAGGTAGAGACCGGGGAACTCCATCTTGGAAACGAAGGTGTTCATAGAGATCCTCTACCTATCGTGAACCGCATGATTTCTGGGGACTCTGCCTCGCAAGACCGTGCAATCTATGATGGAGCACATGTGTGAAATCTTATATTTCTCCAAGGGGCAGCGTCAAGACATATTTGCGCCCTCAACCACGTTGTGTCGTGCAAAAGTCCCAGTATCCCGAACCGGTCCAAGAACCTCGCCCTTTCCCGAAAGATGCGAGCAAAGGGAACTGGGGACTCCTAACCGTCACTCGCTTGAGAGGCGTTGAGTTTGATAACGCGTTGATCGATACGGCTCCGAATTTAACATCATTACCGTCAAGACCTTGAGAGCGGCAAAGATTTCGGCAGGAGGCTACTCGTCACCCAACCGTGGTCAAAGATTCGTGGAGGAGAGCTTAGAGATGCGTATGGATACATCGACCTTGAAGTCAAATTGGGAGATGCCTCAACACGAGCAAAGTTCTATGTAGTCAAAGATCATCCCAACTACGACATGATCCTAGGGCGCTCTTGGACGCATGACAACAAAGCCATACTGAAGTCTGTCCTCTACCGGTTTCGATACCCGAAAGAGTCTCCAACACGCCCGCTGGACTACCCGATGACCGTCCGCCGCCGCACCAACAACTTGCCAATATGACACAACTTCGGAAAGAGCTCCGTCGGCATACACCGAAAGGTTCCGGTCTCAAGTAAGTCTCATCACACAACCCTCCTTGCAAACTACCGCCCTCATTCCGACAAGTCCCTGGGACCGGCTCCAACCGACAAACCAACCCCGGCTAGGAGATGTGAATGGGAAGCCGCCCCTTTCAAACATTTTATCAAGAGCATAGAAGTCAGTCTTGGTCAAAGACAACAAGGCCGAGGTCCAAGTGGTCGCACGCTCAAACCCATTCGGAATTGGAGACCTAGTGACGAAGGCGACTACATTCAATGTTGGAAACATGACGGTGAAGATGACCACTCTACCCGACTCACCCACCAAAAGAGAAGATGAACTGCACTGCAGCGATGTTATCCTAGGTGGCTACCGCAAGCTCATCAACGCCGATAACCTGGAGGGCATAACAGTTCACTCACGATGGCTCAAACCTTACCGAACTTAAGATACTCGTGCTACCACTTTCCAAAGATCCTACACACCTTAAAACGCCGTGCTATATTTTTCCAGCGTGTTTCCTTTTATAATTTCATGTCATATTTGTAATCCCTCCGTAAAATGATTGCAATACTTGCATTCATAGCTAGGGTTTCAATTTTCAATTTTCAATTGAAGCATTATTTTCATCCGAGAACCTTTTTACTCCTAAAAACACCAACCCCGAGTCACCTTAAATCAGTCCACTGGAGCAAGAAAAGAAACCCTAAGCAAACATCTCACGGGATGAAGGAAATAGAACGTGTGCGGAAAATGATTTGAGCCATCCGCCCAAAGAAAGCCGGAAGATATTGCATCACAGTCCATGGATATTCCATTACAGATAACTTCTTTTATCACTAAGAATTATGTATGAAGGCGCACCCTTGCGCCCGAGAAGGTTCCGATTATGCCTTGGCAAAGGATTGTAAAGGAAAGCTTTATTCAAATAATCAAAGAAAAACCTTGAACTCACCGCCACCGAGTACAAGGAAGATGTTCGAGCATGCGAATATACTTGGAAAGAAAAAACAAAACAAAAGAAATTTCAATCATCAAGAGGGTCGGTCTCGCCCACATCACCGCGCTCCGTCACCTGCCGATGCACTCCTCCGAATCCTCCTCAACTTCGCATCGGGCATCCCCGCCGCAGCAGCAAGCAACGCACTCCATCCCAACATCTTCAGCAGGAACATCAAAGGGCATAGCAACACCAGGGGCCACGCAAATTGCCTTCGAATGTTCAGGTTCGTCTGTATCAGAATCAAGGATTATCACGCCGTCCTGAACCGGGTAATCACACTTGCCTTCATTCGGGGGTCGTTCATGCTCAACTCTCCGCCTCTTCAACTGCGCTGCAAATCTCACTCGCTTCTTGCGCTTACTAGTGTCTCCAGCGCTTCCTCGCGCCTCCGCCGCTCCTCCATGTCAATTGCAGCCCAAAGTGCACAGATACGTCCTCTCGACAATACGAAGGTGGGGAGATAGACATCCCCCTCGTATAGCACAAACGACTTCACGAAGAGGAAGATCGATCTTAGCCATCACTTCTCCATGCGCATGGTTTTCGTGCTTGTCCACTTCAAAACTTCTTTCTCGGGAAGCAACAATGAGCGTCTACCGCTTCCATGATAATCTGCAGAGAAGAAGAGGTTATGAGCACACAAAAAAAAAAAAAAGAGAGGATCATCAAAACTATCGATCGCCAATCGGAAAATCGAGCAAGACCGAGATACCTGGATATAGAATAAACGACCACGTTGAGATGATTCTTTATAATCTCACAAGTCGACATGTAATCCTGCAGAAGAGAAGTCTCTACTTACCACCTATGAAGGCTACTAATTCGGGATAACAATCAACAAGGCTTATCAAATATACCCGAGGAAGGCCGTGTATAACTAAGGAAGTACACCAAGGAGCGGCAAGCTCATACATGTACAAGAGGAACCAAAGCGACTCACCGGATCAAGTCCCGCTTCCTTCGCATCCTTAATCAAGACCGACCAGCCCAGGAAACGCCCGACAATGTGAAACTATCCCAGTAAATATGTATTCACTCTAGCTTGGTCATTTCGTATGTCACCATCTCATGCCTACCACACAATAGTGTAACCATTATATGCTAGGCGGGGACTTAATGTTGATGGTGGATTTTCGTTTAAGGTTAAATTTGTAAGTAACCAAAAATCATGCGCTGACATCTTGTAAAAGATAAAGCCGTTTATAAGTGACGGATACTCCTCACTTAATTCACCAAGAATGGAGCATGTAGCAACAATCCCATTATGTGAATACATGAAATTCCTCCAGATGGAGCATGTAGCAACAATCCCTTCCTCGTGAATTTCATATCACCTTGTATTTCCTTGTACTCATTATCGCCGTGGCATGACGACCGAGTGTTACTCTTCACACAGAGTAACACGAACCTCCAAGCACTATAATGAAACCATGTACGAAATACCCGTACATGTGCCGATTCTCGGTTATACTAGCCCGAGCCTCCTGCGGTTTATACTAGCCCGATTGAGCCCTCTCGGTGTGTTATACTAGCCCGATTGAGCATCCCAAGACCGACCATATCAGTCCGGATATGATCTCGATCGCAGTCATCCAACTCCACAAGCATGATTGGATGACCCATCACCCCAAGGATCAATTCCATCACCCCCCAACTCCACAAGTATGGAATACACACACCCCCGACCCCGCATGGTCGACTATTGGCCTTTGCTTGCCAAGAAACCGTCCGTACCAAGCATTATGGACTAAAACCCTAAATTAGGGTTTGCGGCATATTACATGTGCCGCAAAATGTCTCAACCATCCATCTTCGCAGGTATAGATGGAGGGTGTAGATGTAGACTCAAAAGGCCCTGAGCATGTCGACACAATCACCATGTGACCGCCACACACTTGACCAAGCTTGGCCAAAACCAACCATGGTTGGTTACAACACAATCGTCCACCTGAAATGGCATGGTCGCGCGGCTTTGAAAGCCAAAATTAGAGTTCGAGCCATCACGCGCGTCCATCTTCTCCGGCACGAATGGAGGGTCACAGATCAAATCAAGCAGGTCCTGGCCATACCAAAGATGACCACCGTGGGCCCATCTACCTCTCCATGCGGTCGGCCAAGGCATATCATGCTTGGCCAATCCAAAACGCCCGCTCAAACATGTGTGGCTACACTTCCCAAATTGCAAATCGATCTCGACCACTCAACTTCACCGGACGAATTGGGTGGCTTAGATCACGTTTCATGAGACGGTAAGACATGGCGTGAACATCATCCTACCGTCTACACACCAAACCAACCGGCCAAGACCGACCAAAGTCAGGTCATCTTGGAAAACACACCGAAAAAGGGTATGGTGCGCGACTCCTTTGCGGCATCAAACTCCTATCGCAAATCGATCTCAACCACTCAACTTTACCGGTCAAATTGAGTGGCTTAGATCGCGCCTCTCCTTGGGAAAGTGAAGTATGGACGTGCACACCGGCGTTGTCTACACACATGCCCTGGTCGGTCCTCTTCAAAACCCTTCCCATGCTTGGTTTCGACTAAGTCAAGAGTGATGCTTGCGCACCTCTTTTAAAACCCTAATTTCATCAATCTGGCCGCAGAGATGAGTGTCTCAAACATCATCTCATCCGTCCGACTTCACCAGCCTTGGTTATACAACCCCGTCGAGTTATTTGGTTAGTGAGGAGTCATTACCCATCACTTTACCACACCGTAATGCAACACTGCATAAAATACACACGATACTTCACAAGTATTGACTTTCTCGAATAACGCAGCTTATTCAATTCAAAGATTACATGCTATCTCTCGTGGATCCACGATCCACATTCCAGACATCAATCATGTCACAAATCGGGGGATACTTATCGGGTATTGGTCTCGGCGGTTTACGACGTGCAGCGTAACGCGCCATCACAAGAACGTGTTAGGAGGTCATGGACGGTTAGAGATGAACTGGAAAAGTGGGCAAGACCGGTCGTGTGTTACCGACACACAACTCCACTACTCCATCATTCCACTACCTCCACTTCCCACGAAAACGTGAATGAGGCTCAATGACTTGTATAAAATAGGGTCTCCGCCTATTTCCAACAGAAGGAATAACGGAGAACAACACAAGTTCGCACGAGACAGAAAATCAACATCCAGAAGAGCCTCCTTACATTAACCGTAAGCCTGCCACTCTTTCGTCACAAGTCATAAGCAAGCCAACACTTTCACAATCTCAACACCTTCTTCGCTTCCCTCCCTAAGATCAACCCCATCTCCTTCACTTTGTGACCAAACAAGTCCGGAACGGCCATTTCTTGGTTTAGGCCGACTTGCACAGATTGATCTCTCGAATCTACAAGCACTCACCGCGCAGTGCATTTGTTGAAGGTTTAGATTCATTCCTCATCCACACCCCAAATTACCAAATTCTGCAGGAGTAGTTTTCACCCATCAACAAAGTGCTAATAATATGGATACTTTTTTTCAATGTCAGGGACATTCGGAGTTTGATCTCTGATGACATCTGAATAATCACATTTTTAATTGCATGATCGTAATGGTAACAGTTATTCGATATATTTTAATATTGAAAATTTTATTTTCGATATTGACAACGATCGCTCTTTTATGAATGAACTAGAAAGTTCCTTTTATAGTTATCTGAATAATGGTTCTCAAAGCGACAATCACTACTACGATCGTTATATGTATGATACTCAATATAGTTGGAATAATCACATTTTTAATTGCATTGATAGTTATCTTCGTTCTGAAATCAGTATTGATAATTACATTTCAGGCGATAGTTACAATTACAGCGACAGTTACATGTATAGTTACATTTGTAATGAAAGTGTAAATAGTAGTGACAACGAGAGTTCCAGTATACGAATTAGCACAAATAGAAGTGATTTCAATATGAGAAGAAGATATAATGATCTCGATATAAATAAAAATACAGACATTTGTGGGTTCAATGCGAAAGTTGTTATGGGTTAAATTATAAGAAATTTTTTAAGTCAAAACTCAATGTTTGTGAACAATGCGGATATCATTTGAAAATGAGCAGTTCAGATAGAATCGAGCTTTCGGTTGATCCGGGCACTTGGGATCCTATGAATGAAGACATGGTTTCTATGGACCCCATTGAATTTCATTCAGAAGAGGAACCTTATAAAGATCGTATCGATTCTTATCAAAGAAAAAACAGGGTTAACCGAGGCTATTCAAACAGGCATAGGTCAACTAAATGGTATTCCCATAGCTATTGGGGTTATGGATTTTCAGTTCATGGGGGGCAGTATGGGATCCGTAGTAGGCGAGAAAATTACCCGTTTGATCGAGCATGCGACTCGTAAAGCTCTACCTCTTATTATAGTTTGTGCTTCGGGAGGAGCGCGCATGCAAGAAGGAAGTTTGAGCTTGATGCAAATGGATAAAATATCTTCCACTTCATATAATTATCAATCAAATAAAAATTTATTCTATTTATCAATCCTTACATCTCTTACAACCGGTGGGGTGACTGCAAGTTTTGGTATGTTGGGAGATATCATTATTGCCGAGCCTAATGCCTACATTGCATTTGCGGGTAAAAGAGTAATTGAACAAACATTGAATAAGACAGTACCTGATGGTTCCCAGGCGGCTGAGTATTTATTCCACAAGGGCTTATTGGACTCAATCGTACCATGTAATCCTTTAAAAAGTGTTCTGGGTGAGTTATTTCAGCTTCACGGTTTCTTTCCCTTAAATCAAAATTCAATCAAGTAGAGCATTCAATTCAGTTATTTTATTTGTGGCAAAGAAGTTTTTTAGTTATTGGTAAAGAAAAAAGAGAAGAGTTCGTTTTCATTACGGGCATAAGATCTATTTATATTGTAAGAAGAATCAGAAGTTTCAGATACTTACTTTTTATTTTTTCTTCCAGGATATGTATTTTATACCTATAATTGGTGTTATATTACTGATTAGTAATCGTGAATTTCATCAACAGGATAAAAGAATACATTCTTTTTTGTTTTAGCAAAATTTTATGAAGAAAAAGAATTTCATCTTATCCTCTTACGTATTATAGATATAGAAAAATTCAAATATATAAAATAATAGAATAGAAATCGTGCATATTTCAATATTTCCCGTGAGAACTCATATTTAGTTCTACATTCCTTGCACTTATTATTCTATAATTATAATAAAATAGATATATTTATCATAAGATATCTTTATAACAGGTACAAATTTTAAATCGAGGTATCCATTCTATGACAACTTTTGATTTACCATCTATTTTTGTGCCTTTAGTGGGCCTAGTTTTCCCGACAATTGCAATGGCTTCTTTATTTCTTCATGTTCAAAAAAATAAGATTGTCTAGATTCCTATGAAGCAGACGCTTTCATATTTAACCAATTTGATGAATTATTATTATTATTAACAAAAAGAAGAATTAAAATTTTACAAGAAACTTGTTGGTAGTCGTGCAACAAGTTGCGCTCCAACCCCTTTTTGGATAGCTAAACCTAATCTAATAAAAAGAAAATTGCGAACTTTAATATTAGCATCATGTCTATCTATGTAATTTTTCAATCTTAACAAAACTCTATAGTTTCAATACCAAGCTCACCTAGGGTAGTAAAAGCTAAGGTACCAAAGTTATACCCATTGGCTCTACATACATCAAGGTATTTACATCTTTTACGCTCTACGGCTTTAGACAAAGCAAGACCCGGTGTAAAAGTGTCTACACCACCTCCCAAATAAAGGAGAAACTCCCGTCACATACAAACAAGTATCTCGGCCTTCCTCCCAATTGTATACAAGAATGTCCGCTGGCCTGGAATCACCGCCATCACGAGATAAGAAACCTAAAGACGCTTCAACTTTAGTGTGCACACCTGCCCTATAACAAATATCCGCAAAGGTGTCACGAGCAAGATCATGTCGAAACTTGATTCCGACTTCCTTAGCACAATGCAATGCATGGTCACCATATACATCCATATCTCTATTACAACACACTATTTTCTGCAAAAAGTGGAATGCCAAGTCTATAACAAAGAACATCACAAAATTGACGTGGCCCTATCTTCTGTCCAAGTCCATCAGCAGGAATTGCAAGTAAGTAATCTTGAGCATGCTTGGTTTATTACATTGCCAAAGCACTGAGTCCCTCCTTGACATATTGAAAAAGGAAGGCATGTCTTTCGTCACACCTGCAAAATACTGAACTGCCAGTGAGTGCATAGGATGTGGGGTAGTTATGAGATTGCTAAGTTGTGAAGAGTCAATACCACACACTTGAACAAAATGATCAAAAGCTTGTTGATAAACTAGACCTTTAACTGAAATGCTTGAATATGTAAAGGCAGAAGAAATATTGTGTAAAATATTCCCTCGTAGGTGTAAGGTCCTAGAGTAAGAATCCAAAAAACAATATTGCATGGTGTCAAACATAGAATAAATACCAAGACCACCATCACTGATGGGTAGAGATACTAATCTCTCCTGTAACATGCCAAAACCTAGACCATCACCAGTCACTAGTTCCCTCATATACTTTGAAAGATGATTATCAAATACAACCTGTACTTCTTTCACATATTTAGGCGCAGTAGTACGCGTAGCAAAATAGAGTTTAGAAACACCTGTGCAGTTGCGAAGAAGAAGCAATTCACTTTGAGGGTCTGCAAGCCTGCGAACTGCCGCCATCAACTGTATGGTCTTCTGAACTCTGTCAAGAACCAATTGACTACAAAATTCAGCATTCAAACTCACAGGACCACCTAGTAGTTTTACTCCTATATAGGATCTACCTATATTGTAGGATCATAATATCGCCACAACAACAATTTGCGAAGACAACGGATAACAACATTGCAGTGAGTCGCAAGCAGAGGGTTAAATATAAATGACGACCGGATGACGATAGAGGATATGAAATCGCGAAAGTTAAGAAGTGTCGCGAGTATGAATATTTGTACGCTCGCGACACTTCGCGAGACATTCCCGAAAAATAAAGGACAGCTTAGTCTGTCATTCATTATGTATTACCCTATATAAAGGGATGAGTGAATTTGTTGTAAGAGAGGTCTTTTTGGATTGGAGGGTAAGTCATTAGGAGAGAGAAACAGAGAGAATGTTTGTAAATTCTTAAGTGTAATTCCATTTTCCCCGTGTAAAGATTTCAAGAAAGTTATTAATAAACATTCATAATTGTTCATCTATTATCTTTTGAATGGATTAGTTAAACAAAATATAGTGAGGGGTGTATTGTGGGATTTCCTACAACTACATATTGGCGCTAGAAACTTATGGACTAAGAAAAGATTGGCAACCTGTGAGAAGAAGAAATGGCTAGAAGAAGAAATGTACTTGAACAACCTGTGAGAAGAAGTGGAAGACTTGCTGGAGAAAGGAGAATTGAACAAGGAGAATCGTCAAGGATGAATATGAGAAATGATGAAGAAAATCATGTCCAACGTTTAATTCCTCCGATAGCGAATGAAACTGTGGATTACGATAGAGTAAGTGTACATACTTGGAGGTCGAATTCTGAGGATGAAAGGGAAGAAGAGCAAGCAGCTTGATGAATAACGGACAAGAAGGAGGAGACCAAGAAATGAATCTAGGAAATGAAGAAATCACAAAGATTGGAAACATTGAGACAAACAATACATGAAGAAAGGCGACTAGAGGCGTAAGAGCGAGCAAATTTGACAAGACAAATCATGAATTAAGAACGGAAAATATGAGATTGCAAAATAGAAGATCGAGAAGCACTGCGAGATCGAGTTCAAGATCGACTAGGGAAGAAAGAAGGAGAGCCTTACCAACAGAAATTACAGAGGTAGAAAACCAACGGGAAGCACAAAATCTCAGATCAGAACATCACGAAAGAAGAGAGGACGCAGAGGATCGTTATATTCCCCATCCCGAGAATTTCCAAGATGAGCAGAGTGAAGAAAATCGGGAACTAGGCGATTTCAGTGGCCAAATGATCCAACAAAGGAAGAGCAATACCGCACGGAAGAGAAGCATTGAGAAGGCAAAAAGAGATCGTGGACGACATTGAGAAACATTATGTTTGAACAAGCACGCTTAGCCCGCGAGAGAGAGAGAGTAAGAGCGTATGGAAAACCAAGAATTGGAAGAAGCAATCCCGGCAAAATAATCACGACAACCGAGAAAGGAGGCGAGCACAAAATCGTGTCAATAGAAATACCAATGGAGAATACGAGAGGATGCAGAGGAGAGTTGATAGAGAACCCAGAAGAGAGAACGATAGGTATAATGGTGTGCGAATTGATGAAAGAGACGAAGGAGAAAGTCGCAGAGAAAGGAGAGAAGAAAATAGTGAACAAGAAGGTCAAAACAGGCATGAACGCAGGAGGCGAGAGGCAGAGCTAAAAAGACCAGCAGAATCAAATCCTGAGGAAAATGAGCAAATCTTGAAAGAACTAGCATAAATGAGAAAATTGTTAAACAAGAGGAAGGAAGGAGGAAGAAGACAATTGGATGAAGCCATCGCGGAAGTCTGAAGAATCCTTTCACACTAGAAGTGCAAATGGGAGGAATACCACCTAAATGCAATCGCCCGCATTAACCAACATTTTCGATGGAACAACCTGTGCGGTACAACACATCAAGGCTTATATGAGATGTATGTTACAATGGGAGAATCATGATGCCATATTGTGCAAATACTTTGCATCAAGCTTAATTGGAGAAGCACTGAAATGGTTTGAAGGATTACCCAGAAACACAATCTCATCATTCAACCATTTACAAGCTATTTTCTTGGGAGCGTATATATGTAACAATTCCACGCGACCAGGAATTGAAGATGTATTCGGATTGAAACAAAGATTTGGAGAGAGTTTAAGACATCTGACAATGAGGTGGAGAACAATGTGCAGTGAAATGGCCGGAAGGGTAGAGGAAAGATATCTCATTTTATCATTTGTAAATGCTCTGTTTCGCAACAAGTTTGTTATACATTCAAATATTTAGAATTAAAAATACGATTACGATGGTCGAGTCAAGGAATTCCAAGAAGAATACATTGCTTTAGAAGAAAGACAAAATGAGATGGAATCGTACCCAGTTGCGAATACAAGCTCGAACGCTGCGAATGCAAGTTTGTTACCAAAATTTTTAAACTCAGTGGCGACCACTTCGCAAGGGCAACCTGAAAATAGAGTTGATGATGGATGGCGAAAATAGTGGCTATGGGGAGCCGAGATCGAGGAGTTTGATAGAGAAAGGAACTACT
The DNA here is from genome assembly GCA_023531295.1 of Papaver armeniacum. NCBI lineage: Eukaryota > Viridiplantae > Streptophyta > Magnoliopsida > Ranunculales > Papaveraceae > Papaver > Papaver armeniacum. The sequence goes on along the minus strand of JAJJWW010001841.1, from coordinate 39,440 downwards.
ACAATCAAGGCAACAATAATAAAATTCAGAGATTGGATCATATGCAAGAAACTTATGGAGGACGAAGGCGTAATAATCATGGAGGGCCAAGACATCGCAGAGTAGTATGGGAAGAGATCGAATGCCACCACTAAATGCTAGTGTGGAAAAAATTTGGGAAGCTATACTTGTAATGGAGGACGACCGCCACCATGGAACGCAGGAGTGAACCACAACCAGTGACAAAGCCATGAATATTGTTCGTACCATCGCTTTCATGGGCATCTAACAAATGACCTGCAGAAACATAAAGAGAATCATTCTCTTAATGATTGATCAGGGAAGTTGAATCATTTTCTAAAAGATGAAGAGAAAGGGAAGAAAGTACTAACAACATCACCATCGAAATGCAAAGAACAGCTTTCAAAAAAGGGAAAAGAAGCATTTGTAATAGAAGTGGGAACAAAGGCCAAAAATCTATTTTGCAACTCTATCGCTCATTCATATCGTACAATTGAAGATTTTCACGATAATGTGCTTAGTTGAGTATATGCAAGAGATTTTCATAACAAAGAAGTGATGAACCCAAGAAAGTCGCAATTGAAAGAGTGGCAGCAAAGATTATTTCTTTCTCTCGCATACGAAATACCCAAAGGAAGAGAAGCACATGATAGCTCACAGGGGTGGTGAGACCGGACATTAATCCAAGACCATTAGATGGAGAAGATGACGAAGCAGAAAATTGTTGGGCAATCAATAGAATCCTAATCGACACCGAAGTTCTATGAATATTCTGCTTTACCATACTTATAAGACCATGGGTGGAGAGGATGAAAATTTGATTCCTTCAACGTACAAAATTTACTTGTTTTAACGGACAAATGAACAAACCTAAAGGAGAGGTTCACATGAGGATACCTTTACAAGGATTATCACCAAATTTTATTCTCGTGGTTGACGTGGAATCTCCTTATAACGCATTAATCACAGCGGCCATGGCTGCACGAAATCTTGGGAGTAGCATCAACATACCATCAATGTATAAAATTTCCCCATCCAAATGGTATTGGAATTATAAAGGAGATTGGAAGGAGGGGCAGAAATGTTATGAGGTTGACGTAGAGAGCTGCGAAGAGAGAAATGCAAAAGAAAAGGTTGGAAACGAGAATATCAAAGATGAAATGAGAAAAGAGAAGCTGATGGTGGATAATATAGAGATACGAAATGAAGAAGCATCGCAAGTGACGCAAAATTAGGCGAATGTTACGATACCGCAAAAATAACTGGTTATAGTTCATCGCGCTAAGTGCCGCAAAAATGAATGCATGTAAATAGGCGAACGTTACGATGGAAAGGAGTCCTTCAAGGATTGGGATAACGATGAGGCAAAGAATGCAATGAACAAAAGGCATAAGAAGTAAATACTCGACAAAGATATATTAAAGGGAAGACAAAGAAGAAATGATATGTGAAAATTTCGACAATAAGAATGTACAAGAATCCGAGAGAAAAATGAATGAAACAGATTGGCGCGATGGCTTCAGTAAATTAAATGTCGATTAAAGAATTAAATATGAATGATTGAATGGTTTAACAACAATGAATGAGTAAATGAATGGGACGAACCTTATGGCGTACACCCTAGTTCGCGAATTATATTTCGTAAGAGGCAAATGTAAGACCTAAAGTGCGTCATATAAGGGGGAATCTCTTAACATGGCCTGTAAAAGGTTACACCGCCCGGAACCTGGGTCATGCAGATTTGGGGCCCATGAAAGCCTATCCTAAGAGGTACCTTGGATTCCCAACTATATATGTAGGTTATACCGGTTGGGCGACCGAGGGTCTCTTTCAAGGAGTCGCCGTATGATCAAGGCGCCGAGGTACACGGTTGAGTCAAGAGTGCGGGGAGCATGGAACTTCCTTACCACTCTTGACAAGTCTTGGCGCATGCCGCACTCGGCCCGAAGAAAACTCCACTTAGGGTGCAGCCTTGTAACCATAAACCCTATAGGTATAAGGGATAAGAGGCTCTGCGAAAACAACCGGTTGTTGTTAAGACCGGATGGGAGGAGCTAGCCTTGTATGGCCGATGTACGCCTCCTTGAAGGGGCAACCAGGAGATGATAAGGGCGGCACCTCCATTAGGGAGCCGATAAGTGCCAAAGACGCAAATGTCATGAGGCTTTGTTTTCGCAAGGAAACTTAGGCTTGTCATATTTGTGCAATGATCCCGCAGAGGCAATAATACTAACGCGAGGGTAAGACGAGATCAATGGGTCCTTACATGCAAGTGTAAAGACGTCCTGCGATTTCGTCGCAAGACGACAATGTCACGGGCTTTATTTTCGCAAGAAAGTTTAGGCTCTGTCATATTGCCGCAAGAAAATATCCTGCAGAGGCAAAAATACTTGAAAACGATAAGGCAAGGTCAATGGGTTTTTGCATGCAAGTGTAAGACGTCCCGCGACTTTGTCGCAATAAGAGGTGGCAAAGTAAGACCTTTAATTAGGAAGGTCAAGCTTAGAAGACCACCAGAAATGATAAGGCGAGATCAATAGACTTCTTCATTTATTAAAATCTCTTGCGATCTCGTCGCAACGATTAATTTAAACATCATTGGAGTTAAAATCCCGAATGACTACATATTCTCGGTCGAGGAAGAAAGTGCGAAGTTCGTAAATTTCATTCTTTCATATGAAGATGCATAACGAGGCAAATATGGGAATGGAAAAGATGAAATTTTGTTATTCATCTTCCAATGAAAGAGTTATACATCAATAATGCTAGCCAATTATATTACAAGGAAGAACTGCCAAGAAAGGAGAACGAAGATCGAATTTATGGGCTATAATTCAAGAAGTTTACAATAAAGAGATACGAAATGTACGAGATATTACAGGCAGCGAAAGAAACAAAAAGAATTATCTCTTTGGCGATTCTTCTCCTTTATCTGATCCTTCAATTCCATTATTCTCGTCGCCAGAGTTTTCTTTTTCGCTGGCCTCACTATCAGAAACGTCCGAGACAGGCAAATTCTCAGGAACTTCTTCGGAAAGCCAAGGATATGAACAAAGAGGGATTTTGTGATCATTACAAACGTACTCCATGGCTTCATTGCGAAAACGAACGGCATCATTATTAAAATTCGCCACGGTAGTTTGAAATTGTTTCTTCAACTTGGAATATCTATTCTCGCGAAGGGTGAGATTCTTTGCGAAATGTGCTTTCTCGATTCAAGTTCTTCAATCCTTGCTTGAAATCTTTTTCTGATTCCGCAAGTAAAAAAAAAAGGGGTTAACAACTCAACAAAGAATATTACAGAGGTAAGAAACAAGAAGGTATAATAAATAACCTTCTCTCGTCGGATATTATATCTTTAACCAAGGAAGTATGCTCTGTATGAAGACTAACATCAACACCTAAGTTATTCCCGGCATTATCTAAGATTTTCGCAGCCCAAGCGAATTCATCATCATTATTTATAATAAGAAGTGAACGAATTTGATTTTCTCGCTCACTAAGTAAGGAATTCTGACTGAAGCAATTCATCTCGCTCCATTTGCACTTCGAGAAGGGACTTTTGAAATGTTGCTAATACACTGGCACCATTATTAGCAATGCGATCTTTGTCATCTATATGGTCACTAATTTTCTTCCTTAAAATTTTGGTTTCCTCATGAGATTCGAGGTACATTTGCTTAAACTCTGGTTGGCTGTACTTAAACTAGATCTCGTGCTCAATTTCTAAGAGGCGGTATTTGGTCCTGAGTTCATTTAATGAAAGAGAATTAATTCTGTCTCACGAAATACTTAAAGAGTTGTTGAGATGAGCGAGAAGAGTGTCATTATCCATAGGCTCGGAAATGAATGGAGAAGAATAGCTTCTTCGGAGAGGTTATATATATCTCATAAAGTGATAAGTCAGTAGCAAATGCAATTGATAAAATAAAAGTAATAAGAGAGGAAAAAAATTTTACCATAAAGTTGCTTGATTAGCGTTACAAGAGTGGTAACTTTGTCCTTCGCGTAAAACTCGCTTCCAATTGTTGGATCTTTTCGCGAGATCTCGCAGATTCAACTTCTAATTCTTTGATCCTTGTGCAAAATTGGGTATTCTTTTTCAATTGAATGTTATACCTCCTCTCAAGATCTGAGGCAACCACAAAAGAAGTTTTTCCACCTGCAAAGAAAGATAAAAAGGTTATTAAGATATAAATTAAAAACGAAGTTGGAGGAGAAATATGAATTCGAACATACCAACGAATTAAGTGCATTTAAGAAGCTAGGATACAGATCTAGAAATCCCTTTGAAAGAGTCATTGCCATCCAAAGAGTGTAGCATTACATATGGTGGCGAGGCTCTCGCATATAGAAGTCAATTGAGTATCTCCAATTCCTTGAAGAGAATCCGAGAAGATGCTGAACAACTGATCCATAGGAGAATTGGCCGATTGAGCTTCATTTTGGAAAGTTGAATCCAAAACATTATCATTATCATCCTCATCGGAAGATTCGGAACTTGAGCTAAGATGAGAGGAAGGTTGAGTTTTTCGCTTCTTAGATGGTGGAGCAAAAGACTTATCCTTGCGTGCATTGGCTTTAGTTTTGCCTTTCACTTTCGCAACTATCACTTCCTCGCGTCAACCTTCGCATACAAATGAAGATAAGAAATAGAGGCAACAATATTGTTAAATAACACAAAAATATATTTCTTACTTCATCCGTGCGATCAAGTATTGCCAAGGTACTTGCTAGTGGATTTGCCTTGTAACTTTTCCTCAGTTTGATGATCTGGAAAGTTTATAAACTCAATAAGTACAAGAGGAAAGAGGGATTGCAAAAGCAAACTGTGGGGACATACCTCTTCTGCCTTCTTGGGCCACTTAAATTCCCAAGGATGATAGCCTGCGAGATTTGCAGGGAGTACATGTGAACCTGCTATGTAAGGTCCACTTAAGAGCAAAGGTACAACCCACCACTTCTCATCTTTGGAGTGGCGAGGAGTAGTGTTCTTACCCGAATGCCAGTCGATATCTTGCATGAGTAATTTATCCTCAGGGATGTTATCTTTTCTCTTCAACCGAGCGCCCCAGCGAGATTTCTTATTTCTCATGCCTATTACTTCATAATTTTCAAAAAAGTTTTTCTCATAAAGTGTATCTCTCGGGATTATTTCTAAATTTACATATTCGGGGTCTCGACACTTTGTTAGGATATAAAGATCCTTTGCCAGCACCACGACCGCAAACTCAAGCATTAGCGGATACAATCGCCGCTTAATTGATAGACGGCTCGCGAGAAGTTCGGATGGGAAAGGATTTCATAAAAGAGTGGCATCTCGGGATCATATAAAGGAATGGGAAGTCCTGCGAGAAGTTGACCTAGCGAAACAATAATCTTGTGATCATCACATTGATGATCGTAAAAGCTTGGCAAAGGAGTATAGATGAACATCCTTGATTAGGAATGGTAGAAAGGGTGAAACCTTTATCTTGCAACTTTTCTCGAGTCTCAATAAAGCGAGGTTTGTACATACGACTAAGTGAAGCCATTATCAATATGGGAATGGATAAAGAATCGAAGATTAAGATATGATAAAAAAGATTGAAGATTTGCAAGAATAGAAGCAAACTTTGGAAGAAGAAGATTAAAGAAAAGTTGCAAGAGAAGACGAAAGAGGAAAAGAGAAAGATATGAAAATTATATATAGAGAGAAACATCCTCGGGTGAAACGAGAGCATTTAATGCGAGAGGGGACGTGAATGGTCAAGAATAAACGATTGAAAGAGACGTGTCGGGAATAAAATGGAGGAGTAGACATCTCTAATAAAGTCCGTATGGAAAGATGAAACTCTGAAACAAGTACAGATAAGCAAATAAGTGGCGGTTCAAAATATTGATTCTCATGACATTCTCTCCTTCGCAGAGAAGACATGAGAAGAGGCAAGATGTAGGATCATAATATCGCCACAACAACAATTCGCGAAGACAACGAATAACAACATTGCGAGTGAGTCGCAGAGGGTTAAATATAAATGACGACTGGATGACGATAGAGGATATGAAATCTGGCGAAAGTTAAGAAGTGTCGCGAGTATGAATATTTGTACGTCTGCGACACTTCGCGAGACATTCCGAAAATAAAGGACAAACTTTAGTCTGTCATTCATTATGTATTACCCTATATAAAGGGATGAGTGAATTTGTTGTAAGAGAGGTCTTTTTGGATTGGAGGGTAAGTCATTAGGAGAGAGAAACAGAGAGAATGTTTGTAAATTCTTAAGTGTAATTCCATTTTCCTGTGTAAAGATTTCACGAAAGTTATTAATAAACATTCATAATTGTTCATCTATTATCTTTTGAATGGATTAGTTAAACAAAATATAGTGAGGGGTGTATTGTGGGATTTCCTGCAACTACATATATCGGCAGAAAAAATACCGACTTGCAAACTCCTAATATCCGTAGAAGGCCAAAACAATTCGGTTTTCCGCACATTGAGATGAAGCCCAACAGATGCACCCTCAACCTGAATAATATGAAAAGCCTTAGAAACTTGCATGGTATCACCAATAATGATACCATCGTCTAAGTACCATGCCTGCAAATCAAGTTGACACTGTTATGCAGGCTTTTAAAACAATAGGATGAAAAGTCGAGAGAAAAGTAAAGGCCCTAAAGGGTCCCCTTGCATGTACACCTTGTGCAGAAGAAAGAGTAGAAGCAGCATAATAAAGATTGGCAGGAAAGGCATAACAGAATTCAACCCATTTATATATACTTGGGCACCTAAGTCTCACTTCTCTTAACGTAGCAGACCTATCCACTAGGTTAAAAGCATTACTGAAATCTACCAAAAGCATCGACATAGAGTTCAGGATACATTTTTCCTCCAAAAATACGATTCACAGAATGCAAAATAGCTTCTCCTCCACATGGTACACCAACACTGAATTGGAAATCACTTAAATAACTAGACATATCCTTACTTACAAGTGATGTAGCAACCTTAGAAACTAACCTTCTCCAGATAGTACCTACTGCAATAGGTCTAATACCCCCTCCAGGTTTGATTAAAGGAGTAAGCGGTGCACTAGCAATAAATTTACCAAGTTGTGGAGGGCACTTACCTATTAAAATAAGATTAATAATAGTCATAATAGATTTAAAGAAGCTCATCTCACACACCTTTGCCGGACCACCGAGAGCGTCAAGCAAATGTTGAGCTTGAAGACCATCCCGCCACATGTTGTACCTTTAGAGAAACTTTTAATTGCTCAAAACCATATCGGTACTAGGCAAAACAACATCCAGCAATAGGCAAAATCGGTGATGCCAAGGATGCTTGAGTCAGAAGTCGGACAAAGTGGCCTCGTTAAAAGGAGCAACACCATTAGATGTAAGAACACAAATGGCTGCAGATAAGAACCTTGACTAAGATTTTGTCTACAAAGTCGTAGATTAATATCATCTTGATTAGTATTTATAGACAAGACCTTATGTTTAGATAAAGATCATTATCGATAACAAACTCACAATCAAAGAGACACAACCATCGAATCCCTCCACTTTGCTAAAGCGTGATTAATAAAGCAACTTGAAGTTTCTTTTCGCATACCGTATCAACTTTCGCACTACTCTTGGGAGTATAATTGCAAAACACATATACGAAATAAGAGCGATTGAATCCAAGCCGAAATATCCAAGGGACTAAGTATAACCTTGTCCAAAGTGTGTTTGAATGTTCGAGAGAAACTAAGTCTACATTTAGTGGGTATATGCCGAACCGTATGCAAATCGAGCTTGAAAAACTTTATCTAACAACTCCACACCAAGGGCTTGAACAATTATGAAGCACAACATTATCAACAATAGAAACAGAATGAAGCACTTGCCTCTTCGGGTTTTGTTACGCCATGAATAAGAAAATCAGCATCCACTCCATTGAAAGGAGACGAAATTACATCTCCGTCGTGTGACCTGCAACACTTCTTCCAAGCTTGAAGATGCATACACTTGGTACACAACCACATCTTCAGTTGTGAAAGAGTCTGTTCCCATAGAGCATAGACTACACCATTATTTTTAATCCTGTCCTTGCATCTATCATTTTCTTCCCCATTCACTAGATGCATATCATTAAGATGTTTGAAAAAAGAGCTTCTCACTAAACCCCCGCCTCTTACACCATTCTTGCAGCCATCAAACCCCTTAAAAGGACATTGGAGAAACTTACTAGCATTATGTGAATCAAAACAATAAGATATGGGACTCAAACAAACCCCCTGATTAGACCTAGTAACTCTAGGCATAGTGAACACAAAAGAGAGAAACCCAAAGGACCAATTAGGAATCAAGGAATGGGAATTTATGAGTTCAAATTAGGAACACACCCAATTGAAAACCTAAAGTACCACTCGTTGAACCACTAATTAAACAAACAGGGGAACAAAAAGCCAAAAACACAAACTTGATGCTGCAAGAAACTTCACTACTGCTCAGAGAAACCTTCAATCGAAGAAACCAAAACCTCAAATCACTAATTCAATAAGTGTAGTTGTAGGAAATCCTACACTACACCCCTCACAATAATCCACACAACTAAGACATTTGAAGATGAGGAACAATGATTTTATTGATTAATTCCTTGAATGTCTACAAGATAAAATAGAAAAGAGCTAAAGAAAATACAATCACCACAAACTTTATATCTCCTAATGACTTGTCTAACACTCTGAAAAGGATCCCCCTTCACAAAAGGCTTATTCAACTCTTTATATAGGGTAGTACACAATGGATGACAAAATAAGTCGTCCTTTATTTTCGAATGACTTGCGAAATATCGCAAGTGTACAAACATATAATCTCGCAGCTCTCCTAAACTTCGCTAGGTCTTCATACCTTTCGTGTTTTGGGCATCGTCATTCATTGCGTCATTTATATTACTCTTCTGCGACTCCCTCGCAATGCTGTTGTTTATTGATCTCGCGAAGTATTGATGTTGCGATATTCTGATCCTACATCTTGCCTCTTCTCATGTCTTCTCTGCGAAGAAGAGAATGTCATGAGAACCAACATTTTGAAATGCCGCAATCGTTTGTTTTCCATCAATTTTTTGCCGACAAGATTCCGTGAATTTAGGAATGACTGTTTACACGTATCTAAAATTTCCCTTTTACCGGCACATTTAATGTTATCTGGTTACTCTTTTCTCGTCTATTTAAAGGAGGATTCCTTGTGAAAGCATTTCTTTTCTTTTACTTCGTCTTCTTCATCGTCTGCAACTTTTTTCTGCTGCTTTTCTTCATCGTCTTCTTCATCATTTTTCTGCTACTATTCTTCTGCTACTGTTTCTATGGCATCAAGGTTTGTTAATTTTGCTGAATTTGATTATTTTGTGATTGATCTCTCTTATTGAAATTGTTTTATTCTGATACTGTTCTTCTTTTAATGACTCCCCTGCCATTTTTGTTTTAGCAAGAACAAATCTAACCAAGTTCACCATTGTGAACCCTAATATCTCCATGGGCTCGCAACCAAAATCTACTGCCTCTAAAAGAAAGCATGCGAATAACAAGGTATTTAAGAAACATTTACTCTTTTAATAACAATATTGTTGCCTCTGTTTCTTATTTATCTTGTAATTCGCAGGATGATAAAAATGTTGATAAGTCCCCCAAGAAGCCTCGCCATTCTAAACCTATTACACCTGTTGTTTCCTTTCCTATATTCAAACTTACAACTCCTACTGCGAAATCTTTGCAAGATAATCCTACTGCTTCTTCTTGCGAAAATACCATTGATGATAACACTCCTATGCCTCTACCATTTCTCCAGTCATTAATCTTCATGAGATTTCCTCTTCTCATGATATTCCTTTAACAAAATATGACTCATCTCTTCCTTCTTCTATCGCCGTTAATTCCTTATCTGAGCAAATCCCTCTTACTAAAGAAAATTTGGAAGGAATAGATGTGGCCTTCAAAGTTCTATCAGATATTGTGAACGATATCAAGAAGACTTCTGTTGATCCTATCAAATCTGATGTCTGCGAGATTTTGAGTAAACACCTTGGCCCTGATAGAATTTCGCAAACATCTTTGGAGGAAGAAATTAACATTTTGAAGAATGATCTCCAAGCTATGACTGCAAAGTGTAATATTCTCCAACTTGAGAATCAAAAACTTCAAAATGTTTCGTTGGATCGTGATAATCTTCGCAAGAAGAATGAAGAATTGAAAGGTATACTCTTTCCTCTGTGTATTTTTTTTTTATTTTTATTGAACCAAGAACCGTTGTTCGCCCTTCAAGCCTTAAACCAGAAGCGAAAAATGGAGATATACCAGTTGGAATCTACTATTGAAGAAGTTCGAGTTGATAGAGATGCTTGGATGGAGCAATATAACCAATTAGATAATCTTCATACATACTATGTTGATTAAATAGATAACCTTTCTAAAGAAAATGCTGACTTAGTACAGGAACAAGGCTCATTAAGTAATGAATTATCTCGCCTCTCTTACTCTTTGACTAAAGCTAATCTGGAGTTGGAAACTTTATCAGATGAGAATGGAATTCTTTCTCAAGAAAAGCGAACTCTCATTAAACAAGGTGGCGATTTACTCGCAACAATCGATGTTTGTCAAAAATTATGTAAAGAACAAGGACAATCTCTTTGCTCACTGAGAAATCAACTTGAAGAAGTTACTGCCGAGAAGGATAAACTTATTCAGGGTAGAATAATCTTAAGTGTAAAGGCAAACCAATTCAAGGATCAATATTCCAAATTAGAAAAGTCCAACTCTTCCCTTGCGAAAGAGAATGCCTTACTTGTTTCCAACGAAAAAATCTTGCGATCTCGACTGAAAGGTTTAATTGGAGATAATTTTGACAATGCCATGGATCATTTGGAGAATAGTTGTTCGGCTTTAATCCAATATCTTACCTCGCAGAAGGAAGGTAGTAATAGAAATTGACCTCATCTATTCTTCCTTTATCAAGTCTTCATATTTTTTGTTTGTATAATTCCTTTTGTTCTTTGTTTTTGCAGAGTCTGAGAAAAATATTCACTCCTCCATTACCGCTTTGAAATCCGACTACTCAAAAATTCGCAAAGAAAACGGAATACTCGCTGCTTCCCTTGTTCGTTCTCGCGACAGAGCAGAAAGAAGATTCGATTATATGTCTGATTGTAAAGATATAGAGAGTAGAAATCATCAGAAAGCACTCCTTCGTCAATTTCATCTTAAGGCCGAAGTTGTTGTGAATAATGTTCTACTATCCAAATCTTTTGATCCTGTATGTATCGAACCTCTGGAAGTAAGCGACGATGAAGTTCCTAATTCTCCTGACAAATGATTTTGACTACAATAGTGGCGAAGAGATCGCAAATGAAGAGATAATCCCTCCTAGTAAAATTGTCAATGATGATCTGGGTGAGGGAGGATCTGGTGAAAATATAATAACTGGCGAAAGTATGGATAAAGTTGTTGAAGAAAGCCCAGTATCTCCTTCTGGCGAAAAAAACTGATATTTGAGAATTAACTTTCTCTTGTAATTTTTCTTCTTGTACTGTTACTTCTTTATGTGCTTCAATCATCTTTTGGATGTGTTCATCTGTTTATCACTACTCTTTCTTTCATTGAGTATAATTTTTGGTATTTAATAATTGCTATTTTGTTTTCGATTGTTTATGTTGAAATTTGTCATTGCGACAAGATCGCAGGACGTCTTTACATTTTCATGTAATGACCCATTGATCTTGCCTTATCATTGTTTTTGTGTGGTCTTATTTTGCCTTCCTAGTTAAAGGTATTATTTTGCCACCCCTCATTGCGTCAATATGACAGGCCTAAATATTCTTGCGAACATAAAGTCCCATGACATTGCCGTCTTGCGACAAAATCGCAGGACGTCCTCACACTTTCATGTAACGACCCATTGATCTTGTCTTATCATTTCCTTAATATTATTGCCTCTGCAGGATGTTTTTGTTGCGACAATATGACAGGTCTAAAAATTCTTGCGAACTTAAATCCCCATGACATTGCATGTAGCAACAATCCCATATACCCTGTGAATTTCTAGCATTATTAATTAATGCGCAATCAGCCTTGTATTTCCTGTACTCATTATCAGTGTGGCATGACGATTGAGTGTTGCTCTTACAGAGCAACACGAACCTCCAAGCATTATAATGAAACCATGTACGAAATACCCATATAGGCTGACTCTCGGTGTGTTATACTAGCCCGATTGAGCCCCTCTCGGTGTGTTATACTAGCCGATTGAGCATCCGGACGATCAGATCACCGGATATGATCACGATCATCCAACTCCACAAGCATGATTGGATGACCCGGATCAACTCCATCACCCCCAAGCGGTATGGAATATCCATCGCCAACCAACGCGATCCCGCATGGTCGGCCTCCCGTGATTGGCCTAGCTTGCCAAAACGTCCAAACCGGAGCGTATGGGCGGAAAACCCTAAATTAGGGTTTGCGGCATATTACATGTGTCGCAAAAACAGCCTCAACCATTCATCTTCGTGTATAGATGGAGGGTGTAGATGTAGATTCAAAGGGCCCAGAGCATATAAACACAATCACCGTGGGCCGCCTACATACGACCAATCGGTCGGGACCAACCATGGTTGGTCATCCCGATTTGTACCCGAATCAAGCATTGACGCACGACCTTGAAACCCAAAATTAGGGTTTTGAGCATCACGAGCGTCCATCTTCTCCGCACGAATGGAGGGTCCAAGATTAGATTAAGCGGTCCTGGTCATACCAAAGATAACCACCGTGGACCCATCTATCCCCTCACCCGATCGTTCGGGGCATATCATGCCCTGGTTGTTCCAAGACGCGCGCCCAAACTAGCGTGGTCACACCTCCCCAAACCGCAAATCGATCTCAACCGCTCAACTTCTCGCGGACGATTTGAGTGGCCCAGATCACGTTTTCATGGGATATTCGAGTATAGGCGTGAACACCAGCCTACCACCTTCACACTGCACCGATCGGCCAAGACCACCAAGATTGGTCACCTTGGAACGTGCGCCCGGTGGGCATGACGCGCATGCTATTGCGGACCCTTTGTTTTCATGTCACAAATTGATCTCGACCATTCAACTTCACCTGGACGAATTGAGTGGCCCAGATCATACTTTCGTGAGGTAATGGGTAAAGGCGCCTACACCGTCATGTTGTCTACACACATGCACGGCCGGCCTTGTCAAAATTATATCCCATGCTTGGTTTCGACCAAGTCAAGAGTGATGCTTGCGCACCTCTTCAAAAACCCTAATTCCATCAACGGTCGCAGATGAGTGTCTCAAAGATCATCTCGTTCGTCCAACTTCACCCGGCTTGGTTATATAACCCTGGTCGAGTTAATTGGTCGATGAAGGAGTCATTACCCGTCACTTTACCACACCATGATGCGATGACACATAAATACATACGATACTTCACAAGTATCAACTTTACGAATAACGTAGTTATTCAATTTAGCATTACATGCTACCTTTCGTGGATCCACGATCCACATATTCCAGGACATCAATCATGTCACAAGAACGTGCGATGTCTCCATCACAAAACGTGAAGTCATGGACGGTTAGAGATGACAGAGAAGTGGGCAAGGCTGGTCGTGTAACACCAACACACACCTCCACTACTCCATCACTCCACTTCCTCCACTTCCCACGAGAGACGTGAATAAGTCTCAAATGACTTGTATAAATAGATTCTCCTACCTATTTTCCAAGACAAGAGAAAAACAGAGACAAGAGAAACAAGACAAGTCCGGACAACGAGGCAAGTGTTTATACAATCGTATTCAAACACCTAACCGATTGCTTACTCACTGCCAAGCCCCGGTTCGGCTTTATGATACAAGTCATTCATAGCCAACACCTTCACAATCTCAACACCTTCTTCGCTTCCTCCCTAAGATCAACCCCATCTCCCCTTCACTTTGTGACCGAAACAAGTCCGGGAACGGCCATTTCTTGGTTTAGGCCGGACTTGCACGTTTGATTTCGAATCTCCAAGCACTCACCGCGCGGTGCATTTGTTTAGGGTTTAGATTCATTCCTCATCCACACACCCCAAATTACCAAATTCGGCGGGAATAGTTTTCACCCATAAACAATTGGCGACCACAGGTGGAGGTTGATCTCTCGGTTGCACAAAATTGAATTCTTAATTTTTCGGTTTCCATCTCGCAATGTATCCTAAACCACAGTGGTTCGGATATCATGGGAAGTATAGTTAGAATGCTTGGAGGATGTCTTGGAAAATCAAGCCGGTATCACTAGAAGGCAGAGCGAAACATTCCGCCTTTTGAATGATATAACATCACAATTACAAAAAGGGTCGGCGTGCATCTACTCGAGGCGATTAAGAAACGCCTGAATCCTTAGCCAGAGTCACAACTTTACCGGTGGAGAAGCAAAAGAGCGCGTAATCGCAGGAGACTCGAGAAAGAAGAACAACATGGTCCAGCCATCAATGAAGACTCGAAGCAACTCCACAGAGGAAAAGACTTGTCCGGATCACTACAACGTCCGCCAGATAAAGAAAGCGAAGAAATGCTTGAGGAAGGAGAGATCAATCGGAAAATACGTGGATACGAGAGGATGGGAACGTTCAATTCAATCACTCAAGATGATATTACGACACCTTCCACATCCCTCTACCTGTGCAAACGATCCGAGATATGATGACACTCACGGATCTTCCAACTTTATCTCCTAACGTGCTCCACATCTAAGCCACGAAGAGACATCACTACGCCCACTAACACAGAAAAGCTAGACTCAAGGTACCTACACTTTCCCTTCCCAATAAACAAGATTTTGGAGTTCTTTGGAGGCGTGGGTGCGAAACGGAGAGGTGGAGCTACCTCCGGATGGCATCCACCCACTGACCAAGAAGTAATGGACCCGAGGTACTATCATTTCCACCGGTTCCTTCACCACCCTACCAATGAGTGAAACGCTTTGAAGCGCATTGTTCAGGAGAAACTTGGTTCGGAGGGATAGCTCTCATTCTCTCAAAAATTAATGCGGACGACTTCCTTGGAGAGGCTACTTCGGTTTGATACAAATGAGACTTCAAAAGCAAGTAAGTTCTATTCACAATTTTACAAGAAAGATAGTTTTAGAATTAAGGGACTTAGCATCCCACACATGGAGAAAGAAGCTCAGTGGTCAAACGCATGTTTGCTTCCCTTCATACCTCCCTTTTACACGACATTTGCAATTTCATATGACATGTGCAATCATTCATAACCAAGATGCAAATTCCATTTAAAAATAACCTCTTTCAGAAAAGTTATTCACAAAACTATCTCAAAATAAACCAATTCAATTACCTATTAATTCAAAAAACCTAAGTCAAATTATGAAAAGAAATCCTCACTATCACTCAAAAGAAAAAGAAGAGACAAGTGTATAGCACGAATCCTTCAAGGAAAGTCCTTCAACAAAGAATTCGTCCTTCCGGGCAAGAGCGACTTTCATCCTTTGAAGTACAGCACTGGCCTAGCTTCAACTCCTCGGACAACTTTTCAACCTCTTCTTCCTGGCGAGTAACACATTCTCGGAAGGGGCTTCACCTTGTAATTTATGGATCTCCCGAATCTCGGAGAACCCTTTGAGGAACCAAGGAGCATTGAAGTCGTCTTTTGCACAAACACATCTCGATGGCACTTCCAGTCTTCAATCATCTCCTCAGAAACTGTTCGACCAGTTGTGACGCTCATCCCATGGATAGAAAATAAAGCCTCCTGAACGCGGTTGACCAATGCAAGACGACTTTTGAGCTTCGTAGTGGTAGCAATGTGGTCGTGTTTCTCCCATATTGTCGTGTACAACTCCTTGAACCGAACCGCACATCGCTAATCCTCCAACCAACATATGGCCTGGATAAGGAACAATGAAAGGAGGATCGAACAAAGCTCCAGGTTGCCCTACCCGCACCTCACCATCCACAGAGCCTTGTCGATTGCAGAGGTCTTTCGGAAGAAGTCGCCACGACAGCTTTATTGATCTAAGCCTGCTCAGAATGCTCTTCAAGGGGAGCCACCTCAACAATAACGGATGTCGCCTCTCTTACATTCCTCCCGATATCTACTTCGCTTTGGGTACTAATTTCCATCACGACCCCATCAACATGATCACCTAGGGAGGCGCCTTGTCCAACCGAGCTTGCATCATCTCTGTCATGGTCGGGAAAAGGAACGGTTTCTCCAGACTTTTCGGCATGAAGATCGCATCGCCAGACTTCTCGGCATGAAGATCGGTCCGCCGGACTTCTCAACATGAAGGCCAACATTACCGACCTTCTCATTCGAATGCGGGCCAACCTTGTGAAGACATTCTCTTTCGGAATTCCCGATTTCAAGCAAGGATCACTCTTAGAAGAATTTGCTCGGAGAAATGAAGGAACCAACGGGAAGAGATTTAAATACCCGCATATTGGAGGAATTGAGGATCACCGAACCACATGTCTCGCTTTTGGATCTCTCTCTCCCGCAGGGACTGCAATCCTCAGCTCTGGTCCGTTTGGCTGGAAGTGGCTTCAACCGGAAATGCTTTTTCAAAACTTAGAAGATGGTTCACCACGGGAACCTGTCACAACACTCTCCGAGAATTCCTGGAAAATCAACAGTTGCCTCCTCCAAAATTCCTTGTACTTATCGGTTACCACTGGGTTTCTCCCAATAGGCCAGAAGGAAGGCTCGCCCATTCTAAAAACACGTCAGCGTTAAGAATATTTGGGAGGAATTATTTTGGAACCCCGGTGGACGGATAAATGGGACACCCCGATCAAAATTTGACGAGCCGCCACTGTCAATATTGTACGGAGTCACGAAAGAAATTCTTCGTTGAATAAAGACGGGACATATCCTGGGATGCAGGCATGCGGGTAAACAATTTCCCCAAATCTCATAGTCTTAACATCGGTCGCAACACAAAGATCGGGACCATCGAAGCAATAGAAAAAGTCTTTGGCTGAACAATGGAAGGGTGGATCGGCCCCATGGGCAGAAATCTCGAAGACACATTGTCAAATATGTCCACGAGTTTCACGCCCGTTACGGGGACGCCTCCTATGCCGAGGAGTATTCTCGAGCCACCATACAAGTTCTTTGAGCAAATTTGCGGGCAGAGCATAGCTTTTGAAGTGTTCCCATAAGAATGCTCAAGAAAAGCGAAGTGAACGTGCGATTCCACCTTCTTGTACCCGTTAGAAACATGCAAGTCAATTGCTAAGGCGTCCAGATGAGAGTACAGCGATCCAAGGAACAAGGCACCCAGGGGAAGAACTTTACCTTTTGCCAGCTTTATAGCGATCTTAACGAGGTCACCTCTAATGGTCTTCTTTCCAACCGTCGTCAAATATATCTATGGATAGCCATAAAGACAGAACGCAAATCACGCTCGAGCTCATTTTCCAACTCTTGATCCGACTATGGGTCTGCAGGAGACCACTCCGACACCCACCAGTGTAAAAGCATCTCGTTTTTTTTTTCTCCTCCTTGTCCGTGATCGAAACCCGCCACCTTTTGAAGTATAGCATCATAGTTACGTTGTTCCATATCGAGAGCTCGTAAGAAAGACTTCCACAACAGTGCCGGTTCATTAATGCACTACACTCTCCGGAGTAATAGTCATCTCTCCCCATCTAGATATGGTTGTATGAGTAGAAGGACGCCATCGAGAAATGAAGGTAATCAAACCGCAGGCGTCTTTCTTAATTTCAAGAGCAAAGCGATGCCATGACCGCATTGAGGATTTGCGCTTTGGTCAAATTGTCTTTAATGCCCTTATTACTCAACATGCGTCTCATCCATCCTTCATAAGAACCCGGTGGAGTATGACAAATCTTGAAGTCAATAGGGGAAGGCGGATATTCGTTTCTCCTGGAGACAAAATCTCATCACAAGTCTTGAAGAAGAAAATGGATCAAAGATCCATATTTTCTCGAATCGGAAAGCGTGACTATCTTATGAGAATGATGTTTTCTAATGTTTGGAAAAGGCGAGGTGAACAACTCATCATCGATGTTCGGCATATCTTTGAAGTCTGTCAACACTTCCCGACTTGGCACCAAGATTATCTCCTAAGACATCTCAACAGAATTCTTTTCTTCATTCCACAATGAAATAAAAGACAGGAGTTAGAACTTGTATGAAAAGCGCATGAAGCGTGTAGTCACGCACGACAAGACAAGTTGAAATGCACAAAAGCTGGGATTAGGTCCAAACACCAAAGATTACTCAAGTTTCAAGTCCGGTATTGGTTTCAAATCCGGTACAAGTTTGATCTGGTATTGGTTTCAAGTCCGGTACAAGTTTCGATCTGGTATTGGTTTCAAGTCCTAAACAAGTTTCAAGTCCTGGATAAATTTCAAGTTCGGTGTTACTCAAGTTTCAAGTCCGGGCACAAGACTAATATAGGGTCGACTTTCGGTCAAGCATATGTGGGTGAGACCCACGTTCAATCAAACATGCACGGCGGGCCCGCGTTCATTCGCACGCATCATAACACAATTTTTCTTTATTCATGAGAATCGTGTCTACGAGATTGAAGCCAAGGTTTTTCTTTTCAAGATACAACCTAAAAGCTAGGTTTTGCATGCAATGGTGGAAAGAAGCAAAAACAACATGATCATGGATTCACGGGTTGTTTTACTAAGCAATTCTAGAAAATATTGGCGTATCAACCTCGGTGGAAAAAACTAAGGATATGCACATCTTACAAAAGGTGTTTACCTAGCAAACTAGGGTTTTACCTTTATATATATTAAAAAAAAAGAGCGAAACTTACCTTGGACGGCAACAACTCCGGCAACGAACGACGGCGCAACTCACCGGCCGGCCCAATGGCGGGAGCGCGCGGCGCAATCACGGACGGGAGCTGCTCAACAAAAAAAAAAAATCGTGAGAAAAAGCAAAGGGGTTGGTCTCTTTTATAGACAAAAATTAGAAGAATCCCAATAGAACAAGGATACCTCTTTTTTTTTTTGATTCCTTTTCTGATTCAAATACCCAAAGAAGGAAACCGGTCCCACCAAAGGATTTCATACAAGCACAACGGCATGGGCGACTAGCGGTCGGTCAATACTCTTCCGGGTAAACTTCTTTTATCCTGTCTTTCTCACATATGTATGTCACCATCTCATGCCTACCCCACAATAGTGTAACCATTATGTGCTAGGCAGGGGACTTAATGTTGATGGTGGATTTTCATTTAAGGTTAAAATTGTAAAAAACCAGAAAATTATGCGCTGACATCTTGTAAAAGATAAGGCCATCAATAAGTGTTGGATAGTCCCTCACTTAATTCACCTAGAATGGAGCATGTGGCAACAATCCCATTCTCAGAATACATGAAATTCATCCAGGTTGGAGCATGTAGCAACAATCCCATATACCCTGTGAATTTCTAGCATTATTAATTAATGCGCAATCAGCCTTGTATTTCCTGTACTCATTATCATTGTGGCATGACGATTGATTCGTACATGGTTTCATTATAATGCTTGGAGGTTCGTGTTGCTCTGTAAGAGTAACACTAACCTCCAAGCATTATAATGAAACCATGTACGAAATACCCGTACAGGCTGACTCTCGGTGTGTTATACTAGCCCGATTGAGCCCCTCTCGGTGTGTTATACTAGCCCGATTGAGCATCCGGACTGACCGATCAGTATCAGTCGTATATGATCACAAATCATCCAACTCCACAAGCATGATTGGATGACCCGGATCAATTCCATCATCCCCAAGCAGGTATGGAATATCCACTGCCGAACCAACGCGGATCCCGCATGGTCGGCCTCCCCAAAGATTGGCCTAGCTTGCCAAAACGTCCAAACCAGAGCGTATGGGCGGAAAACCTAAATTAGGGTTTGCGGCATATTACATGTGTCGCAAAATTCTCAACCATCCATCTTCGCAGGTATAGATGGAGGTGTAGATGTAGATTCAAAGGGCCCAGAGCATATCAACACAATCACCGTGGGCACCTTACATACCCGACCAATCGGTCAGACCAACCATGGTTGGTCATCCCGATTCGTGCCTCGAATCAAGTATTGATGCACGGCCTTGAAACCCAAAATTAGGGTTTTTGAGCATCACGAGCGTCCATCTTCTCCTACACGAATGGAGGGTCCAAGATTAGATTACAGGTCCGGTCATACCAAAGATGACCACCGTGGACCCATCTATCCCCTCACCCGATCGGCCAAGGCATATCATGCCCGGTTGTTCCAAGACGCGCGCCCAAACTAGCGTGGTCACACCTCCCAAACCGCAAACTAATCTCAACCGCTCAACTTCGCCGGACGATTTGAGTGGCCCAGATCACGTTTTCATGGGATATTCAGGTATAGGCGTGAACACCAGCCTACCACCTTCACACCAGACCGATCGGCCAAGACCGACAAAGATTGGTCACCTTGGAACGTGCGCCCGAGTGGGCATGACGCGCGGCTATTGCGGCACTCGGTTTTACTGTCACAAATTGATCTCGACCATTCAACTTCACCGGACGAATTGAGTGGCCCAGATCATACTTTCGTGAGGTAATGGGTATAGGCGCCTACACCGTCATGTTGTCTACACACATGCACGGTCGGCCTTGTCAAAATTATATTCCATGCTTGGTTTCGACCAAGTCAAGAGTGATGCTTGCGCACCTCTTCAAAAACCCTAATTCCATCAACGGTCGCAGATGAGTGTCTCAAAGATCATCTCGTTCGTCAACTTCACCGCTTGGTTATATAACCCAGTCAGAGTTAATTGGTCAGTAAGGCGTCATCACCCGTCACTTTACCACACCATGATGCAGTACCTGCATAAAATACACACGATGCTTCACAAGTATCAACTTTCTGAATAACGTAGTTATTAAATTTAGCATTACATGCTACCTTTCGTGGATCCACGATCCACATATTCCAGACATCAATCATGTCACAAATCGGGGGATACATACGGGGTATTGGTCTGGCGGTTTACGGCGTGCGGCGTGCAACGCGCCATCACAAGAACGTGTCGAAGTCATGGACGGTTAGAGATGACGGAGAAGTGGGCAAGATCGGTGTGTAACATCAACACACACCTCCACTACTCCATCACTCCACTTCCTCCACTTCCCACGAGAGACGTGAATAAGGCTCAAATGACTTGTATAAATAGATTCTCCTACCTATTTTCCAAGACAGGAGAAAAACAGGAGACAAGAGAAACAAGACAAGTCCAGGACAACGAGAAGCAAGTGTTTATACAATCGTATTCAAACACCTGAATCGATTGCTTACTCTCACAAGCCAGTTCAGCTTTACGATACAAGTCATTCATAGCCAACACCTTCACAATCTCAACACATTCTTCGCTTCCTCCCTAAGATCAACCCCATCTCCTTCACTTTGTGGCCAAAACAAGTCTGGAACGGCCATTTCTTGGTTTAGGCCGGACTTGCACAGATTGATTTCCGAATCTACAAGCACTCACCGCGCAGTGTATTTGTTTAGGGTTTAGATTCATTCCTCATCCACACACCCCAAATTACCAAATTCGGCAGGAATAGTTTTCACCCATAAACAATATCCTGGATCATCTCTAATTATAAAAAACTTGGTTTCAGTCCAAGTTGAGTCAATTTTCACCTTGAGAATGATGTAACCGTAAGCATCCCTTGAGATTCCTTCATGATCTCTGATTGAGACAGGAGTGTGAGTTGCTTCTTGACGAGTGATACCAGCAGCCCTGAGAGTCTTCAGAGGGATCATGTTAACAGCGGTGCCAACATCGACTAACGCTGCTTTGAATTCATTTCCCTTGAGGTGGATTGTGGTGAGAAGTCCTCGATCGTGCATCTCCTTGTCCAATTCTTTGGAGGTTCGGGATGTATCTCCCGGATGTCTAATCGTTTCCCAGATACAAACATATCATTTCTTTGAGCTT
The DNA here is from genome assembly GCA_023531295.1 of Papaver armeniacum. Lineage (NCBI taxonomy): Eukaryota > Viridiplantae > Streptophyta > Magnoliopsida > Ranunculales > Papaveraceae > Papaver > Papaver armeniacum. The sequence goes on along the minus strand of JAJJWW010001841.1, from coordinate 17,465 downwards.
TTGATAAGTATAGTAACTCACAGACATGCTCAATCAGGGATTGAACTGCTTCCTTGACCGGCTGCTCAGAGAGTGTGAATGTTCTGACTGGGAGAGGATTTTTGTGCACTCCTTGAGTCCTCAGTTCTCCCGAGTCAACTTTTTCTTTGAATATATGCTTCAGGATTCTGCAATCACTTGTCGGATGACTGACATACCTATGGAAATGACAGTAGCGTGCATTTTCCATCTGTTCCTTAGTCGGTTCCTTTTTTACAAGAGGCAATTTGATTACACCGTCTTGGATCCAAACCTCCAATAGTTCGATCACTTCTTCAATAGAAAAGGGGAAGTCAGGTGCATCTTGATCGCTATGTTGATGTTGAGTAGGCGATTATGCATTCCCCACTTGACCATCTTTCCTTGGCGCTTTTGAGGGATTGGACGCCGGAAGAGCATTCTTATGTGGTTGTGCTTGACTTTTGTTTTGCTCCTTGAAAGAACATTCATGGAAGTTTCGACACTGTACTGCTTGTTGATTAGACGCGGGCATTGTTGTTCCGAGCGTTTTTCGATTCCTCTACTTTAATAGTTTTTGTTCTTTCTAGCAGGGCAGGAGCGGTAGTCGCTGATCGCGTGGCCGCTTCATGAAGTTCTGAGAAGGTCTGAAAACGAAGATTTTCCAGCAAAGCTCTGTAGACTGGGATCATCCCATTGATGCACAAATCTACCAGTTTGTTGTTCAGTGACATTTGGATCGTGATAATACAGAGCCTGGAGTCTGAACCTCTTTACGTAGTCGTTTGGATGTTCATTATTCTTCTGAGACAAAGAAGTATTTTCTATAGAAAGCATTAATCATTTCTCCCCAATTGGCTATGCTCCCTTCTGGTGCGATGTTGTTGTACCAAGTGTAGGCTCGGCTATTTTCCTACAGGAATATATATGTCGTGGACTTCGAGAATTCCTTCAAATGCACAACATGGTTATGTTCATGCTCTCCCAATGCTTCCAGGAATCGAGAGACGTGTTCTCGAGCATTCCCCGTTCCGTTGTAGAGTGTGAACGTTGGAGAAGTGTAGACCTTTGGAGAGGGATTCTTTGTGTAGTTGCGGGATATGGGGGCGATGACGATGGACCGACGGTGCATGGACCTTTCCCGGCTCTCCATAAAACGTTCCAGCTCTTCACGAGTGATGAAAGTAGCAGTTCGGGTTACTGCAGCCTTTGCGGGCTTCATCATCGTCGGGACTGGAATAACTTCGGATTTGTAGTTGGAGACGTTTCCTTGTCTTTTCCCTTCTCCCCGAGTTTTGTCGACATCTTGTCAAGTGGGAGTTTTGAGGTAGTTACATAGCTCCTTCTGAGTGGTTGCCATGTCAGTCTGATTTTTGGCAAGAACTTCCTGGACCTTCATGAGATCAGCAATGGTAGGCAGGTTTTCTCTGATTTCTTCGGGATGCCTGCCAAGAGCGGATTGTTTCCAATGTTGGTTTGCGGAGGAGTGGTATCACCAAAGACCGATGTTGGAAGCGGGAGTAGTTTACGGAGTACCATCATTGTTGCTAGTGCTAGCATTGTTTATGTTGGGATTGGTGACTGAACCTGACCTTAGATCAACCATTTTGTGATAATGAAAGATTAACCGAGAGATTAATCTCCCACTGTGGTCGCCAATCTGTGGATGGGGAAAAACGGTTCGCAGATTTTTTAGGAAAGTGAAGAGTCGAGCGTGTTTTCGAGACTCCTCTAACCGGGCAAACTGCTCAACCTCACAGATGCACTGCAAAAGGAGTGCTTAGATTCGAGAGATCAATCTGTAGGACTCCGGCAAAAACCAAGTCAATGGCCGTTCCAGAGTCAATTCGGTTGCAAAGAGGGAGATGGGTTGATTTGTAGGAGGGAAGCTGAGAATTGTGTGGGATCAGTGATGATCAAGGATTTTGGGTGTGTTGAATGTTTCTGCAATAATCGGTAAACTGTTGAATTCGAATAAGTTCTGATGGATTGATGAATTCTTAAGAGTAGTTACTCGAGAAATTTTGTAGACCCAAAAACGTTGTCGTTAATCATGGATTCAGAAACTTATTTATATTGTCAGAGTTATGAACACCTTGATCCCTGTAAGTGTGATGGTTTCATGAGTGGGAGAGTGGGCAAATGGAAGATCGTGGTAAAGTCAGTTCCACGTCGTGTGGAGACTTGATGTATCGTGCACCCACTACTTTGCTAACTCCTTCAACCGTTGACACAACTTACGCACATTTCTCGTCGTGGATGAATCCACGTGTTGTAGGCCGCCAGACCAAAACCCTAGTTTTTATCCCCCAATTTGACGTGATTGATGTCTCGCGAATCGTGTAGTCTGCATGACAGACGTGTATTTAGTTTGTCAGTAGTTGACTGATTAGGCAATGAGTCTAGGTTTTGTTGAATCGAGCATGTTTGACAAATGCTCAGCGATTCATGAATGTTAATGTTGCTCGTCTGAGCAAATATTATAAATTCAACGAGTTGTTAAATATTGATGAGTTACTGAATATATGTGGATTATTCGAGAAACCGAGCAAGTATTGCTCGATTCGACGAAATACTGATAAATTACTGAATATTGATAATTGGGTCAATATTCTAGCAACTGAGCAAGTATTGCTCAATTCGACGAATTACTGAATATTCGAGAATTTGACGTGCAATTGAGCAAGTATTGCTCAATTCGACAAATTACTGATGAATTAATAATTTGACGTGCAATCGATCAAGTATTGCTCCTTTCAAAAAATTACTGATAGGTTACTAAATATTTATAGCTGGATCAATATTTGAGCAAATGTTGCTCAATTCGATGAAATATTTATTGGTGACGTAACCCACAAATATTAAAATATTGGTAGACTACCAAACATTATATGATTAATCCGTGGATCAATATATAAATTTATTTAGTGTTTGAACTTGCTCAGAATAATGATTTGTTGAGTGTTTGTTCTAAAACCCTAATTGTGATGGATTGCTCATTATTCGACGAATTGATGAAAATAGGTCATGAGCCGAGGAGGGACCAATCACATGAGCCCATGGACGTCCATGTGATGCTCGATTGCTCGAGTGAGCGTACACCAGGGTCCTCAGTTGGAAAGTTGGTGAATGAATGATGATTAAATGCTGGTTTCACCATTTATTGAATTACTGCTGGGTTCAACATTAGGCAAAAAACCTAAGTATGAAAGATAGGGGACCGACCAAGAGAGCATGGGGTCGGCTCTTGGTGGTCACGGGACCAGCTGTTGTCCGTTTGAGCAATCCCCAGGTTGGTTGGAGAGAGTTTGGGCCCAATACAAGCAATTCAGCAAATTAAGTCATAATTATGAAAACATATGGGACCGGCTTTGTGCAAGCCCTAGGAATAACCCTGGTAGGTCATTAAGGCATGTACGTGTTGCCATGGTGTCCGTACTGAGAGTTTCAGTATTTTCTGATGTGCGTTCGAGCAACATTGTGGATTTTCAGAAGAGTTTTATCTTGACTGAAATTATTGATTTTGTTGGAATGAGCATGTATGCTCAATTGATCAATATTTTATAAATATTAAAATAAGAATATTTTAACATTTAAAATTGTCATGAGAGGCTAGCCGGTCATGTGAACTTGTTGGCTCTTGAGTTTTCATGATTTGAGCAAAATTTGAGAAATTATGAAGAAATCATGATTTTTGCTCAAACCAATGAGTTTCATGAATTCGAGGAAAATAATAATTATAAAAGACTAGGGATTGCAGGGTGTGGGACCGGCCATGTTGCCCGGTCCCCACTCCTTTCCCTATTTTATAATATTATTTTTTCATGAATCCGTGATGCTATGGAAAATCCATGGGTTTTTGTTGAAACGAAGGAGTTTCATGAGTTTAGGAAATAATAATTATAAAAATCTAGGGATTGTGAGGTGTGTGACCGGCCATGGCTTGGGCATGGCCGGCCGGCTATGTTGCCCGGTCCCGCACACCTTTCCCTATTTCATAATATTATTTCATGAATCCATGAAGTTATGGAGAATCCATGAATTTTGTTGAAACCAAGGAGTTTCATGAAATTGGGGAATGATTATTATAATAGGCTAAGGATTGTAAGGTGTGGGACCGGCCACGGCTAGGGCATGGCCGGTCGGCCATGTTGCCCGGTCCCACACACTTTTCCTTATTTTATAATATTATTATTTTTTCATGAATCCATGAAGTTATGGAGAGTTCATGAATTTTGCAAATACAAGGAAAGTTGCTAAAATCAAGGAGTTTTTCATGAGTTCATGAAAATAACAAAATAGGGTAAAATAATGAAAGAAGCATGGGACCGGCCACGCCTAGGGCATGGCCGGCCGGCCGGTGGGCCCGACCCTTGGGCGCTCCTTATTATTATTTTATTAATATTTGTTATTTTCTCTTGTTTTGCGTAGGATTCCTCATCTATTCATGTTTTTGGATGCTCGTTCGTGTATCCGGGTGCTCAGTCGTGCATCATTGTCGAGTACACTTACACCATTTTTCGTGGGGCTTACTCAGGGATGGTCCAGATGCCCGGTTGTTGAGTATTTATTGCTAATTCATGAAATTCAATGTAACATAATTCATGAAACGAGACAATAAAATAAGTAGTTATTTATTATCAATTCATAGGACCAGTTGAGGATTCGACCATGAACTCGGAATAATAAAATAGGCATTACCATTCCATTGGATCGTGAATTCGACCATAGAATCGGAGTGATAAAATTACCTATTACCATTTCATGAGATTAGCAGTGAATTCGATCATGAAATCGGAGTAACGAGCTAAATTGTTGTTGCCATTCTATGAGATCAAGTTATAGATTCGATCATGGAATCGGAGCAGCTGTTATTGCCATTCCATGGGATCAGGCCGTGGATTCGACCATGTAATAGGAGCAATTGTTATTTCCATTCCATGGGATCAGGCCGTGGATTCGACCATGGAATAGGAGCAATTGTTATTTCCATTCCATGGGATCATGCCGTGGATTCGACCATGGAATAGGAGCAATAATAGATTATTCTCAAATGCGGTGGTAAATGTCACGGCGGAATTAATCTATGTGCATAGTCGAGACAAACTAATCCCGAGGGTGCTCTCGGACACTACGGAGAACACCCGAGTCTATACATCGCCGCTCTACATAGTCGGGATCGGTGAGTATCACCGTCCCGAAGGCGTTGTTGCTCTCAATCCGACGGAGAACCGCCCAATCGTTCTTATGCATAGGTGGGTCACTCTCCTGTAGTCAGAGAACAGTGAGTATCACCGACGTCCTGAAGGCGTTAAGCCCTCTCAACAAACAATTACGTAGGAGGACCGCCCAATTATATTATTCTACATAGAGGTCACAATGAAATGTCATGGATCGAACGCTCAGCTAGTGGAGGCTTTTCGAAAGACATATTCATCATGGCTTCGTAAAATATGAATCGTCACATGCCTGAAGCCGTATCAGAAACATGCAGTATCATGATTTTACGGATTTGACCTTTGTTGAAAATCCACCATCAACAACTATTCAATGAAATGTTCCAATTACATACATTCCACAGGGGTTCTCAAAGACAATACATAAAGGAGCATTACAGTTAAGCATACTTATTACATCTGGTGACCATCCGAGCCTAGCCATCGGTGACAATAGAAACAGCTACAGTGGGGCACATATGATTCCAATCTCAGATTGACGTGGTCACCACGAGCAGGAGCAACACCTTGCCTCACGTTGAAAGCAGTCAGATGCTCACATATAAAACAGGGGCAAGGTATATACCTTAACATGTTAAAACAATATTTTATACCTTAGAATCCTCCGCAACTCAAGCGACCTCCATTCACAAGACAACAGCGCAAAAATGTTTCTAAGCCAAAACGTGTGAACACACACATGGCATAAAGTGTTCCCAAGGCCAATCGCCAGAAGAAACACAATATAGGAAGTGTTTCCAAGGTTGCCGGCAAAAGGAAACACAATAGTAAATACGAAATCTTCTAGTAAGGATTTCAGTCTCGAGGCGGACAGATGAGGCTAAAGATGTTATGCGAAAAGATAGGTCTTTCCGAGGAGACATCGGTGATGATCTAGAAACCGGAGCAAGAAAAACCGAAGTAGCACGTAAATGAGAGGACATACCGTCATGTTAATAAGAATGAAATACCTCGTTACCAAGGAGGACGAGGAGGAAAACGCTCACTAGACATAGAAAGCCTTTGCAAAAAAAAACTCCAAGATCTACAAAAAAGAAGAGAATGTAACTCCTTTCTCCACCTCAAGAGGGTTTTTATAGGAATAAAATTCCTCGAAAAACCCAACCAGCTTCTTCAAACCTAAGAAGGTCAAAGACGCGACAAACAAGGCGATAAAAATCTTGAAGATGAAAGATATCCTCTCTCCCCCAAAAGTCTAAAGAAAGCCGACAGGCGCCTCAAGGGTAACAGACAAGTACACACATGGCGATAAAGACGGGACGGTTACAAAGTTTTATTCCCATCATGCCCTCGGCAAGTTGCAAAGAAAAGGAGCAAAATGTGAGGGTAAATTACCCGATGGCCACGTGTCAACATCCTAAGGGATGAATACATAACAAGATAATGAGATAAGAGCACCGAATCCTACTCTGAAAAGGTGAGTTCGTCTGAATCGAGACGCCTGCCACAACGCCACATGAATGACGCGTGTGAGGAGTGGTCTAATCCGCTCAGACAGTCAAGTCTAAAAAGAAGGACTGCATTTAATGAAGGATAAGAATAGACGTAGACGAATCTACATCGCAATGGAGGCTTGGGCGATCTATACTACAACCCAGAGGTGATATAGCACGAGGTTCTCTAAGAGATTGCTACACGATGACGAGCATAGCGAGACGACTTGGAGGGAGAACCAAGCAAGCCATCACGAGGGGTAATATAGAACCAGTCCGAAGCAGCGGAAGCGATGAAAGATAGCTCCACCCGACCAGGCCTTCACGAGTTTAGTCTGCCTATAAATACCAGTCCATGTAGAAGGAGATGGACAACTTATGTAACAATAGATGGTCTTTCTACAGAGAATTCCTGAGAGAGATCTAGATAAAGAGAAAGTAAGAAATCTAAGTGAGATTTGTAATTCATTCAAGGATAAGACCTTAATCAATAAAGAAAACATCTTCTTTCCCGTGGACGTAGGTCTTCATGGCCGAACCACGTTATATGCTTGTGTTAATCTTTACTTTCTATGTTCTTTACATCTTGAATCTTGTATGTTTTAGTAGTTTATAGCCTTTATATCTACTTGGGTGTAGTCATCAGAAAAGATGTAACTACACACCAATCACATCCAGTATGAAAACTGATGAAGATATCTACCGCAACAACGTCGACTCACTGACGAAGCCAGTTCATGGCAAAGTTATGCTTTCAGGAGCATTCAGGTTGAACTCTCATTACACCTTCATCTTAGGGACGCTGAACTCATCAACTAGTTTGTGAATGTAAAGGCTCACTTTGGATGGAGGAGCAAAGATTATATCTATAATCATGGTTCTAGCCTTTTTGGTCTTTGGAGCAACTTCAACCATGGTATCAGCATCAACAATAATCTCTAGAGGAACACCATCCATGATCTCAGCATCGACAAGGATTTCTGGAGCGTAATCATTCGTGATCTCTGCATCTACAACGGTTTTATGAGCAACATCCCGCTTCATCAACTATTTATTCTCTGAAGCGTTACTCGATGGATCGTATTTCTTCAAGCCCTAACGATTCATATCAAGATGTGTAGACATGAAAAACATGTTAACATGAACATCTTCCAAAAGCTTGCACGACAGACGGGCACAAGCCAAAGTCTTCTACAAGATGTTCTCATCGCCTCTACAAAGGAGATACAACACATTTCAGGCCATGGGTTTACAAAAACGTACCAATGGGTGAGGAATGGGACAATGCTTCCTCAACGAAAGATGATTGTCTATGTCTCTTCTACAATATACCAAAAGGGAGAATCAATCGGACATACGAGATGAAAGATATGGCCTTTATTGCCAGGTCTATGAAATCTGAAAAATTTTGTACGGGGATTACAAATTACAAATGTGCATGCTTGGTTGGGTGACCTACATAACTCCAAATTAAGTGATTCTTTTCTCATATGATAACTCAGTCTATTAGCTTCAAAAGTTGGGGTAAAGCACCGAATTTCGACGTCGAATGAGGTTCCTACAGCTTCCAGATCATACAACATGCAAGCAGAAATTCGTGGACGGGATTCATAACCTCTACAGTCGATCGATGTCCACCAGGTCTTTTCGCTAAGTCCTTCATCAAGGTACCTCCAACTTCTACCACCTGGGTTTTACATCAATTTTTCTACCCGGGTCCTCTATCTAGGTCTTGCCAAAAGAAGGGAAAACGAAAAGGAGAGATTTAACAAAATACTGGGGACTGACGGTCCACTGATCATGACGATCAATTTCACAGTCCAAGACTCGTGGCGCCGGGCTCTACAGTGCTAATCATTCATCTTAAAATGAACTACTACCGGGACATGCAACCATGGTCATTACATCATCCCCTCTTGAGAGCAACCTCAGTTATGGTCCTGTGACCAGGGTTTCAGAAGTGATGTTTCTACGACTGACAGAAACAAGACGGCACTGCAAGCACCATGATCATGTATCAATCAATGGGTCTTGATATAAAATGAATCAATGACATTAAAATCATTCACCAACCTTTCAAGACACAAGCGAATGATCTAAAGACACAACATGAGTGTTTTACAACAAGCTCGTCTGAGATGATTATACACTGTCCCGCACAAAGCAGCGATCTGGGAGAAATTGGTGAAGAATTTAGGGATTAGTCATGTACCATTCTCTTTGTATGGATGTCCTCTATAACATATCCAAAATTCACGGCAATTGGAGAAACTATCAAAAGGATGTGGCCAAAACTTTGGACTGCATGACAGCTGAAAATTTCCTGAAAACCTCCTGAAAATTTACTGTTTCATCAATTTCGGCCCTTAAACGTGCTCAAAAGCCGAAAAGATTCTTTGATAAAGCTTGGGAATTTTCTGGGGATGAAGAAACATAGGTAGATCACAAAAATCCGACATCGGACGAAGATTCTACAACAATTTCAATGAAGACCTAACTTCTGAATTTTCTGATGAATTATGACGAAATTCTTCATTCATCCACATTGGATCAGGAGATATACCATCAACGCAAAGCCGAACTTTATCTTCAGCCGATAGTCTCACTTGCTGAAGTCGGCGGTGCTTCTGCTGATGAGGGACGACTCCCAGATGATCGAGAGGCATACAATGTGTCAACTTTCCAGCGTCTCTGAAAGGTTGATTTACCTCGGTATGAGCATATGCAGAAGTCTTCATCTTTGACTTGATATTTTTGGAACGTTCCCCGGAAGAGCCAGAAGAGTGGTTGTAACCAGAAGTCACCACTACCTGAGGCGAAAGACATGGAGTCATGGATATTTGATAGACGCATTTATGTGTCTACTTAGTCTCAATTTTCTATATTGTTAGTGCTCATTTTTGTACTTATTTTACTATTTTTTGTATTTGTAGGTGTTTTTGTGAAATAAATCTCAATGGACTAAAATGTGGAATTCCGCTCGTAAAATGGAGGAAATGAAGTGATTTATAATTTAATGGGCTAGGCCCAAAAGGAAGAAGATGTAGATTTCATTTGTCCAATTATTTGGATATGGGAGCGTGGAAAGTGTGGAGCCCATTATGTCGACATCACTTACAAGATATTAAAAAGATATATAAAGATATTTATTTTAATGAAGAAAATAAAAGTGTTAAGTAAGAAATCTACATGGAGTATTTAATGGGAATTAAATATATAAAGAGTATGGAAAGAATATTATTCTTTATGGTTGGAGTTAATAAAGAATAAATAATTTCCAAATAAGGAAAATTGTAAATGCATGAGAATTATATTATTTGACGCGTGGCACATTCTTATTGGAGGACTTTTCATTGTCTTGACATGTGGCATATTCTCATTCGGTGATGATGTGGTAGTGGTGAACAGAATAGGAAAGTGGATTCCTTTGAAAGCTATAAATACGTTGTGGATACAAGAAAAATGGGAGGTCCGGAGAGTAGAATTTTTATTTCATTGTTTTAATTTCTCTTTTGTAATAATGGAGTAATTTCTCCGCTAGGGTGGAGGAAGAAACTACTTCTAGCATGTAAGTTTTGATATTTAATTTTCTTTTAATTATTACTCTCCAATTAGTTTTAATTGTCTAGAAATTTTCTCTTCTTTATATGCTTCATAATAACTGTTTTGGGTAGTTTATCTACCGATTATCGACTTGAGTCGAATTGATATTTTATTAATGATAAATTTTCCAAGGCATGAGATTGGGTTCAAAATTGCCTTGTGCAGTTTTGAGAGTAAATTAAAAAAATTAATTGTTACAACCGTTACAAATAGTGGAATCCGAAACCCTAGTCTCTCTCTCTTTGGTCAACAAAATTAGTTTTTCCTTAAAAATATTTTCTTTATTAATCTTAAAACCAATCTTCATAAAAGTCTGAGCAACGAACTTCTACTTACCACCTGTAAAACTACATCATTTTTTGGCGCGCCGCTTGGGAAGGCACTAAAGAAATTAAGGGAGTTGTGACTAGTTTATCCAAGGATATTGACAACTCTAGGTTTTTGGGGTGAATATCATTCTCCCCGTGGTTTACCTTCGACTCTTACAAAGGTCCCTAATTTGGGACTTAACATATGTGCCTCTACCATCTTAAGAGACTATCTTCATGCACGTTTTCCTGAACCTAGTTATGTCCAAAATGAAACTCAGTTGATAGAAACCCATCCTCTGGTTGATGTGGTTAATCCGGTTCATGATACCATAATTGACTTTGTTGTCCCACCAAGATTTTATTTACCAAATGTGGGAGTATCTCAATCTGAAATGTGTCATTATATAGTTTTTAGAACTAAACCTAATTATTTTAGGAAATTAGAATCGCCGACACATTTTCTTATAAATGGCCACCACTTTCATTATGGTGAACTGTGTAAGTCAAATCTAATTGACTTTGAGGATCCACAATTATTCAGGTTATTATTATGTGCTTCTAAGTTCTTATTTGAGTTTTTTCAGGCTCTGCAACCTGATCCTTCGGATCCTGTCTATGAGGAAATCCTGCCCGTGAAAATATTTTATCTAGACCCTTTCATAGAACCTGAACCCAAACCACAACTAGACATAGTTGTCTTTAATATAAAACTTGATAAGGATGTAATTGGTTGGTTCTTTGGTCTGTTGCAGTTTCCTTTTATCTGTGTTAACACTTTTTGATGCAGATGATCCACAGTTGTTTCGGTTATTGCTTTATGATATGAGGTGATTAATTCTTTTTTATGTCTGGCTGAAGACGTTAAACTTAGCACTTCTTGGGAGGTAACCCATGCTCATGTAACATGGTAAAATCTTTCCTTAACTCTTTTGCTTCAAATGGTAACAATTTCTCCTTGTTCATGCTTTTAATTTTATCTTTAGAACATTGAGGACAATGTTAGATTTAAGTTTGGGGGTATGGGAGAAACTTTTTAGTTGCATTGTTAAACTCCAGAGCCTAGAAATTTATACTTATTAAGGATGGCACTAACCAATCTAAGTGGATGGAAGAATCTTGGTTGTAGGAGTTGAGGAACCAATCTGATTAGATGGAAACATCTAAAGAGTCTATTCATAAAAGCACAGAGCTCAGGTGTTAGAAATAACATGGTAGTTTCGCCATATCTCGTTGATTCCTTTTCACCTTCTGTTTTTATTTTATTTTCTTTTTAAAATATGTTTCTAAGTGATTTGGTGGGGCTCACGATTCAAGTTGTTACCACTGCTAGGATGAAATAGAGTGATTGAGTTACTAAAAAAAAAAAAAAAAAAAAAACAGACCAATTAGACCAAACGGGATAATTCTCAAAAATAAAAATAAATTAACACTTGGATAGCAATATGTGTGTGTTCTCCATGTCTCCGTCGCCTAAACAAGCGTGGAACGCAGGATCCACAGGAATTACCATGTAATCTACTGACAAGAAGCATGCGCTTGGATCCGCAAGATCTAATCATGTTGTTAAAAAAAAAAAAAAAAAAAAAAAAAAAAATATGTTAATGTTCAATAAGTTGACCGCTGGTTCCCTTGTATATGTCAGACGAGTTGATCTAGAATTAGGATTGTCGACCACTGGTTCCGTTGTATATGCCAGTTGCGTTGATATTAGTCAGACCAGTATCTCAATCCATTAGGATAGGTTCATTTTGGAAGTGGCCTTCAGACAGATATGAGAAACACCGTTCACCTAATCAACATCAAAACCATCTATGTTTTTCTCTATATCCATCTCTTAATCTATCCATGTGATTTGTTGACTCCGGATATTGATGTCCATAGTGCAACTATCTCGAGCAGAGCTCATCACTTATACATGAATTTTAGTATGTGGGTGCAAACTCGTGTACAACAATTGGAATTTCGCATCAGGGTACAAGTATGCCAACCAAGGAGATTCTTTAGTGCCTTCCAAGGTTCTGCGTAGATAGCTAGGGTCTGGAGTAAAGGTTTTGTGGGTATATCTCTTGTAAGCCCTCCCGAGACTATAACTCGGACACTAGGGCCACCTAGGGGTTTAAAGGCTTATTGCATGCGCTAAATGCAATCGACGATGCATGCGACAGTGAGTTAGGATTTAATTTTATTAGATTTGCTCGGGACTAGCAAACAATAAGTTTGGGGGTATTTGACACATTTATGTGTTTACTTAGTTTCAATTTTCTATATTGTTAGTGCTCATTTTTGTACTTATTTTACTATTTTTTGTATTTGTAGGTGTTTTTGTGAAATAAAGCTCAATGGACTAAAATGTGGAATTCCACTCGTAAAATGGAGAAAATGAAGTGATTTATAATTTAATGGGCTAGGCCCAAAAGGAAGAAGATGTAGATTTCATTTGTCCAATTATTTGGATATGGGAGCGTGGAAAGTGTGGAGCCCATTATGTCGACATCATTTATAAGATATATAAAGATATTTATTTTAATGAAGAAAATAAAAGTGTTAAGTAAGAAATCTACATGGAGTAATTGATGGGAATTAAATATATAAAGAGTATGGGAAGAATATTATTCTTTATGGTTGGAGTTAATAAAGAATAAATAATTCCCAAATAAGGAAAATTGTAAATGCATGAGAATCATATTATTTGACGCGTGGCACATTCTTATTGGAGGATTTTTCATTGTCCTGACATGTGGCATATTCTCATTCGGTGATGATGTGGTAGTGGTGAACAGAAAAGGAATGTGGATTCCTTTGAAAGCTATAAATACGCTGTGGATACAAGAAAAATGGGAGGTCCGGAGAGTAGAATTTTTATTTCATTGTTTTAATTTCTCTTTTGTAATAGTGGAGTAATTTCTCCGCTAGGCTGGAGGAATAAACTACTTCTAGCATGTAAATTTTGATATTTAATTTTCTTTTAATTATTACTCTCCAATTAGTTTTAATTGTCTAGAAATTTTCTCTTCTTTATATGTTTCATAATAACTGTTTTGGGTAGTTTAGCTACCGATCTTTTATAAGCGAAGGAAAATTAGGCCTTAGATTATCGACTTGAGTCGAATTGATATTTTATTAATGATAAATTTTCCAAGGCATGAGATTGGGTTCAAAATTGCCTTGTGCAGTTTTGAGAGTAAATTAAAGAAATTAATTGTTACAACCGTTACAAGTAGTGGAATCCGAAATCCTAGTCTCTCTCTCTTTGGTCAACAAAATTAGTTTTTCCTTAAAAATATTTTCTTTATTAATCTTAAAACCAATCTTCATAAAGTCTGAGCAACGAACTTCTACTTACCACCTGTAAAACTACATCAGATATACCAATAACAAACACGTAACAAAAACGGTAACAATCCAACTCTTACCTATTTACGATTTCACTAGTTGTAGTGATTATAACGTAAGAATTTCAAAAACTTGCTCGCTCCTTCAAACATGCAAAGACGAGCAAAATTCATTATTCAAAATCATGACTTGATGTTCATAAAACCGTGAACAACTCACATGAATTTTAACATCCACTGGTTTTTCAAAAATTGGATAGACGTCCATTCTACAATTGTGAAAACTTACATACAGACATTATTTATAATTGTCTACTTTCAACAGTTGTTCTAAATCAAAACATTAGTTTTACAAAATATATATATTTAACGTGAAACTCATGTAAGTTTGAAAGAAAATATGTATATATATATATATATATATATATATATATATATATATTTGCTCCTACATGAGTATCTCATCTTTAAAGCGAGAGTATATTTTAAAAGTTTTCTGAAAGCTCGAATATAAAAAAAATTCATGAAAGCTCATAAACAAAATTTTATTACTAGCAGACGCATGTCTGTTCAAAAAAAAATTTCTCTCGTACGAGCATCCACCTTTGAAACGAGAGTTTATTCCACCTTGTGAAATCTCACATATTTAAAAAATAAAATTTTGTTTTTCGTGAAAGCTCATAGACAAAAATTTTATCATTAGACTCAGGTCTATTTTGTTTGTTTCTTAAACTAACGAACTAACGAACGCCCGCGCTAAAATGGATTTCCTTTCTTGGGCCCGGACCCGTGAATCCTAAATCGACCAAGGTTTCATCACCAAATCAGCGGTGCTACACCAATTTACGCTCGTTAGACGATGCTCTATCATACCACTGGGATCTTCTTTCAAGCCATGGTTCGCTCATGCAATCGAAAATCCGGTAACATCCTATCTTACGACTAAGTTCAACTACTTATTTCGTATGTAACTAAAAAAAAAAATCACCATCCACTGCTGACTGAGGAACATGACTGTCCCTCACTAAGCAGGGGACTTAATGTAGATGGTGGATTTTCGATAAAGGCTAAAATCGTAAAACCATAATTGTACATGCTCCTGATCCAGCAATCAGATGAGTATTGAGGCTCATGTCTCTCATTGAAGCATGAAAGCTCATGCCACAAGAATCTCTGACCGAGTATATTGTATCTCGGAGCATACGTGAA
Organism: Papaver armeniacum; assembly: GCA_023531295.1. Lineage (NCBI taxonomy): Eukaryota > Viridiplantae > Streptophyta > Magnoliopsida > Ranunculales > Papaveraceae > Papaver > Papaver armeniacum. The sequence goes on along the minus strand of JAJJWW010001841.1, from coordinate 2,343 downwards.
TATGCAGTCTCTCAACTGAGGTAACGGAATATCTCATGAATACTTAGCAAGTTCAGTAATTACTTTTACATAGAATCGAACGATTGGACGGCTCCTAGACAGCTTGCTTGCTAGTATAGAGCAATAACGTCTTCAGGATGTAACAATGTTTTCCCTGACTATATAAAAGACATGTGTATAGAATCATTATGATTGGACGGCTCCTAGACAGCTTGCCTGCTAGTATAGAGCGATAACGTCTTCAGGATGCAACAACGTGTTTTCCCTGACTATAATATGCATAATAAATATGACGCTTCAACTAGATCATATCACCCAATCCTCTAATAATTAATGCTCCTAGACAGCATGCCTGCTAGTATAGAGCCATCAATTAATTATTTTTAATCCTTAAATTCATTAACTGAATATTCGGAAATATTCTTCATTCTTCATAATATTTCGTTAGTTCAATTCATGGTTCTTCCCAGCAGAATTCCATGGGTTAGTGATAAATATTCAACGTACGGGCATCTGAGCCGCTATCGAGTAAGCCCCGACCAAAATGGTGCAAATGTATTCGGCAATAATGCACTAACGAGCACCTGAATGCACGAACGAGCATTACGAAATACGAAGGAACGATGAACCTATGCAAAATAGGGAGAAAATAATAATAAAATAATAATTAACTAAGGAGCTAGGGGACTGGGCCCACCGGCCGGCCGGTCATGTCGTGGCCATTCCCATGCTTAGTTCTTTATTTTATCATATTTTATTAATTTTCATTGATCTCATGAAAATTCCTTCATTTGAACAAAAACTCTTTCGTTTTAAGGAAACTCCTCAGTTTCATGGTGTTTCCTTCACATCAAGGAAATAATATAAAATTGGGAAAGGTGTCATGAGACCGGGTCTACTAGCCTACTGCTATGCCCTAGTTGTGGCCGGTCCCATACCTCATGATTTCTTATTATTTTATTATTATTATTATTTCCTTCATCCCATGAAATTCCTTGATTTCATGATATTTCCTTCAAAACATGAAAATAATATAAAATTAGGGAAGACTCACGGGACCGGGCCCTAGCCGGCCGACCATGCCCTAGTCGTGGCCGGTCCCACACGCCCCTTATTTTATTACTGTTAATGTTTCCTTCATCTCATGGAAACTCCTTTATTTCAAGGAAACTCCTTAGTTTCAACAAATTCCTTGATTTCATGATATTTCCTTCAAATCAAAAATAATATAAAATTAGGAAGACTCACGAGACCGGGCCCTAGCCAGACCAGACCATGCCCTAGTTGTGGCCAGTCCTACAAGCCACTTATTTTATTATTATTAATGTTTCCTCCATCTCATGGAAACTCCTTCATTTCAAGGAAACTCCTTAGTTTCAACAAACTCCTCGATTTCATGATATTTCCTTAAAATCATGAAAATAATATAAAATTAGGAAAAGTGCCATGGGACCAGGCTTATTGGTCGGCCGGCCATAACTTATCCATAGCCGGTCCCACACTTCATGATTCTTTATTTTATTATTATTATTTCCTTCATCTTATGAAGCTTCCTTAGTTTGAGCAAAACCTTGAATTCTTCATATTTTCTCAAAATGTTGCTCAAAGGCGCATCAGAAAATATCAAAATTCTTAGGATTGAGACACGAACACTTTGGTGACATGAGCATATTACCTTGACCGACCAAGGTTGGCTCTTTGGCTTGCAAGATGTCGGTCCCACACATTTTTATCATTTGACCTAATTTGTTCGCATTAGGTTCGAACTCTTCCAAACAACTTGGAATTTCATGAAACGATCGTCAATCGGTCCCATGACCAATCAGGGCCGGTTTCATGACCCCTTGGTTGGTCCCTCACCTCTTCATAATTAGTTTTATCACCTAAGGTTCAGATGAATATTATTTTAATAAATGATTAAACCAGCATTTAATCATCCTTTCACCAACTGGTCTTCAAGGGCCTTTGGTATTTGCTAACTCGAGCATCTGGGCGCTACATGGTCGACCCATAATCCCATGTAGTCGGTCCCTCCTTCACTCCGTGGTTGATTTTCAATAAATCATTAATTGGTCAGCAATTGATCGAAATTAGGGTTTCAAATCCAAAGTTCATAATTCCATATTCAAGCACTAATAATTTTATGTTGATCCCATAATCAACACTTTAATTATTATACTCGGTTTAGTTGCCAGTATTTTAAATTAATAATTCATCAGACGAGCAATATTTGCTCAAACTAAGGAATATTGGTTCAACTATCAATATTCAACAATTCATCAAATGAGCAATATTTGCTCACCTTAACTATCAACATTTATTCGAGAATTTTACCTCTATCTC
>JAJJWW010001840.1:0-54151 GCA_023531295.1 Papaver armeniacum | reverse complement strand
GTTCTTCTTCCTCTTGTTTTATTATTGAATATTGATGATGATGAACTCCATAGCATGAGTAGCTAAATTCTTTATTATTGGTTAAGGATGTAGTCCGATTTCTAAAACTTGTGTGTGCTTTATGTATTAGTTTTTCTCTCTTGTTTATCGCTCAATTCTCTGCTTGGTTTTCTATGATCACATGATTGAAGTATTGTGATAGGATTATGGTGTTTGATTAGTTACAACCAATTAATTGAACTTGCATCTTAGTCCATAGCTATTTTAGGGTTTTCCTTCAAGGACAACCTCGAATACCGTAGCATGATATGTTTACGGTTTGTAGTGATACACGTAATCATATGTAGAGTTTGACCATTGTCCTAATTGTTTTATAACGCATGACAATTGCATTGATTAGCCTATTTAGAAACTTAATGCACCTAGGAATTGAACTTGATTAGCGCAAGGCATTAGGTTTATTCTTTAGGTAGAATTCACATCTTACCAGCCTTAATGTGTGTTGATGAACATGAGAAATTAATAGATTATCTTGCTTTCTTGATTCTCTAGGCTTTTGATAACACAAGAGATTAAATCGTAATTCTAATCATATATGCATGCACATGTCTAAGATTGAAGATGAATTCCTTGACCAATATCTCTCCATTGATTATTCTCTACAATTTACTTTGCTTTAATTTGTTTTTTTATCAGGTCAAAGTTAAAGTCCAGTCAAAGGGTTAACTTAGTCAAGTCAGGTTAACTGAGACAAGGTTTAGTGTGGTTTTGATTTACTGAGTCAACACATAATTGACTTTGTCAGATGGTATGAATCAGGTAAGTCATCTAGACTGACTAGGATGACTAACATGCTTAAACTAAAACCTCTATTGCAGTAACTTAAACATCTCAAATAACTTTATAACACAATTACAGTTACAAAATCTATTTACCTTAATCGGCAATTGCAAGCTTTTACTAAACCCTTTGCTATGAAAACATTACAACCAACTCAGCCTATACATCTTAACAGCACAAACCAACTCCAAGAGTTCTACACAAATCACAGACTACTTCATTCTCCACTTGTACTTCCTTCAATACATCCCAATACCAGTTCCTAAATCTCAATCCATGTATTATCTCAATAACAACTACACACCCACCAAACTGACTCAAACTCAATTCCATTACTAACTCCAATTCCCTTGTGCAGCTCATACACCCTTAATCCATTTACTTTGTTCAGTACCACTTTTTACAGTTCAATCTCAGTTCCAACACACATACATCAAATCTCATATGCAACACCAGAGCAACTCCAAATTCATTCACTTTACAAGATCATTGCCACTATAATCTCTTTCCATTGTCATCAAACCCAACTTATTTAATATTCAGAAATAACACAATCTTCCCTTCTACAAGTAATTCACATCCATAATAACTCAATTAGCCTAACTTCTGAGTCATCTCCACAAGAACCAATCCATGAACATAAACATACACCTAAACTACAATTCATATTCAACAACACTTGCAACTCCAAAATCACCCACCGCATAACTCTAAACATTCATCTTTATCTGATTTTAGTTATACTCAACTACCACTTATAGCTCTAACCAAACATAACCCTTTTATCTAACTCAACTGTGAATCCACTAACAGTCACATAACCTCAATATAGGAATCAAATAACATTACTAAATTTACTGATGAAAAGCAATTACCTCAAATTAGTTTCATTCCAGCAAATACAATTCAACTCCCTTTCTTGCTTAATTGGATTCTACAATTCTTCATAAGCTTACAACAACCCGCTAATTCAGTTCATCCAATATCACATCAATACCATCATCACCAACAGTTCTCAACTAGACCCTTAATTTAATTCTCAAATCTTCATTAAAACAGAATCAAACCTAACTACCAATTTCAAGCTATTCTTCAACTTCAACTCTAATTCAGGCTAAACCCATCCCTAATCATCCTTCTATAATATCAATTTCATCTTCAAATTCCTCTTTGTAATTCTTATGAAACCTTAGTTCTTAATTTGGGGAAGAACAGAAACCCTAACTCTTTGATTCTTCAATTCATCTTCAAAACATCTTCATAACACAAAATTAATAACCACCCCTTCCTTCAACATCTACCAGAAACTCACAAACAACATCAATTTTACTCAAACCCTAATTTCGATTTACAACAACTCAATCTTCTCCTTCATCCATGCTTAATAGACCACAACATCATCACCATATTATACTTAAGATGTTTTCCATAATCAACTAGATCTCTCAAACCGAACTTACAACTATCAACTCTCTCGCAGGCGAAGAACAGGAAGAAGAGAAGAAGAAATAAACGAGAAGAAGAATGAAGAAAAAGAAAATAGAAAGAAGAGTTTATCCTTCGGTCGATTGGGGATAAGGCCAACCAGAAAATACTGAGGCACCCAAAAACTTGAATAAGGGCTGCCAGGTCGGTCTAAAGAGAATTATGAATTTGCCCTTCATACTTATCCGATGATATCTTCTTCGTCCGGTATCCTATTGACACGTTCGAGTAGTCCATTTTGCATAACTTTTCGAGATCTATTCAACGGTACTAGTTTCATATCTATATCGTTGTTAGATTAATTTCTATTAATTAACGTTTTTGTTAAAATAATCGAGTTATTATCGCTAAAACGTCTCTTGACTGGTCTAATAACGTTGACGAGCTTGAGGGTCTTTACATTTGTTGAATTCGTTTGTGATTCCTTTCGCTATCAAAATTGAAAACGGTGAGACACTTCCCGTCGGCAGTCTGTTCTTGGGTGCATTGTACTCTAACTTGGATTCCTTGGTTATAGGCTCTAGCGTATCTAAATGATTTATGAAAATTGAATCATACGTTAATTCAATGTTTCTCCAAGCATTATTGTGGGAGTGCTTCAAAAACTATGCATCTATTCCTTATAGCGTCCTACCAGGTCCAGGTGTTGATGCACGTCATGCTTTTTCTAGAGAAGATAATGCTAGGATTTTGCGCTGGTCCACCAAGCAACCTCGGGCCAAGATATGCCTCATTAATTTTTTAGATAGCGAGTCTGAATTTAATTTCCACCCATGGGTGTCCGTTCCTCCTCTTGTTTCTCAGTTGATCACTTTCAATGACGAAGAAAACATTATTTTAAAATCCGGTGCAGAACTTAGTATTGGTGAAAGATCTTTTATGTTGAGTTGCACTCCCTGCCATTTAGTATATGTGATGTGTGGAAACTTTCTTGTGGAAGAATATAATATCGACAAGGCTGCACGACAAATGGGTCTTGATCAATGTGTTCCAAATATTCGAAATGGTAAGACGTTATTCGAACAACTTAGCACTTGCTTAGATTGCACACATGCGAGTGGACATGATGAGTACTTGTTTCCTCTCGTTCATACCGAGAGACATATGTGACCCCGGGTTACGTAGATTTTTGGAATGAGCAGCTCGAGCGCATCCATAGTTTCATGATGGACATTCATTCTCCGAAACAAGAACCTCCTACTGCTAGGATGATTTCTGATCGACCAAGGTTAAAGCCAATCCCTGGTGACAAACGGAAAATACTTCCAGAATCTTCGCAAGTAAGTGTTCTTCTCTTTGTTTTTATAAAAGTATGACAATTGTAGTTTAATCAATCTTCATTATAGGATGAGCGTATTGTGAGGCCTCGAATCAATAAAGAATGCATGGATATTGAAGAAAGTCCCCAGGGTGGGGAGAGCATAAGAAAGACTTATAGGATGTTACCAAATACTGTGAAATCTACATCTGTCTCTGTGGTTAGCCTTTAATGCTTCTTTTACTGTAACTTTTTCTCCGTAGAATAAGGATCGTAAAACAAACATTTTATTACCTTATTCCAGGATTTTTCTCCATCAAATATTGACGGTCTTCGATTCACCTCAACTGGACAGTCCACTCCCAAACTTTGCATAATCATTTGTGATACTTCTTGAATGAAATAACAATACTTGTTGTTGATGTATTTAAGAGGACATTTCCGTGGACAAGCAGGATATCGATGATGTCCATTCATTTTTGGAGGATGATGAGGAAGAAAGCTCCCACAACTCAGAACCGAATGGAGGTAATAATGATCTTAATGGTGACACCGGAAATCCTGACTCCTCGGACGGTTCAGAGACCACTCAATTAAGTATCCATCTTGTATTGTCTTAATATAAGCACAAAATTTCTGATTTGTGGTTGAATAAATTAGAAATTTTTCCATAATACGTCGTCATAAAATAAATTCGGCCTTTTAGCAAAAACGATGTAGAATCTTGGTCCCACATCAATTTTTTGTGATCTACCCAACTTTCTTATGACCAGGAAATTTCCTAGCTTTATCAAAAAATATTTTTGAGTTTTGAGCCTGTTTAAGGGTCGGAATCGACGAAGTAGTAAACTTCCAGGAAGTTTTCAGAAAAATTTTAGCTGTCATGTAGTTCAATGTTTCGGCCACATATTTTTGCTCATTCATCCAATTATTGTGAATTTTGGATATGTTGTAGATAACATCCATACGAATAGAATAATGTATCGTACACCCTTAGATTCTTTACCAATTCCTACCAGCTCGTCGTCTCGTATAGGGCAGTGTAAAATTGCCTCAGACGAATTTGTTGTAAAAAACGTCTTTTAGGTCTCTACACTATTTGCTTGTGTCTTGAATGTATAATGAAGAACTTTGATGATGCTACTTCACTTAAATCTGAATTTTATGATTGTCATTTGAATTCCACGCTTGAAGCACTCTAAATCATATGATTGACGTATTAAGTGCAAAACGACGAAGTAGAGGATAACGGGGCTAATAATGATGACATGAGTAATATTGTGAACCAAGTGGTGATGCAACCATCTCTGCACTTTAGGGTCATGAAGATGTCGTTATTGAAGCTGCGAAGAGACTGAAGCTCAAGTTGATGTTGCTCCAGATATGAAAGAAACCGATCCAATAATGGAGACTCGCATGGTGTTGCACGAATATCCTAATGCAGGTGTCGCTTTTGATCCTCCATTCAGTGAGCCACTCCAGTATCATGAACTAGTTGGTGGATTTAACGTCTCCACCGGATATGTTGGCTTGTATCGTAAAATATGGCAGAGGTATGGCCATATTGTCACCACTAAGGATCCTAAACGTGTTTACTTATTGATAATGCAATTAGGAGCTATTTTGCGTGTCATAGATGATATACGGACCAAGGCTAGAAGTAGTGTTACCAAAGATGTACTTTTTGATTGGGAATACAACTTGGAGGGTTCTGAGAGACTTGGTTTTAATGTGAGGTGGCTTCATCAAAGAATTGATGCGATCAAGGAGACACGGAAGAAAAATGTACCTTTTTCCAATGATGATTTAATGGAGAAAGAGGCAAAGATTTCTAGACTAGCTGAAGAGATGGAGTCCGAGAAGGCGGCTCTGCAAGACTTGAAGATGGCGCTTTCTGAAGAGAAGAGGTGTTATTTTGCCAGTTTCCTTTAGTTGCTCTTCCATGATTTCTTGAACTTTGAACTTCTGAGAGATGTCAGGTTTTATTTGGTTTTGATTTTTTTTGGTTGTTTTGGATAAGTAGACAGTTGTGAGGATTTTCCTTTGGATTTGATAGAGATTTTCTTTAATTAAAATAAACTTTGATTAATTGCTGAAGAATTTCAATTACTGAATACAAGTATTGCATACGTTTTGGAGGAATTGAAAATACAGGTGAAGGAAAATCCTAAATGCAAACTTCAAATGTTTTGGACGTTCGTGCTTCAAACATCCAATAGCTCAAACGTCGAATGTCTTAGGCGTTAAATGATTTGAGACAATTCTCTTGTATTACTGCCGCACTTGTCTTGCCATCCACATCAGTTAACTTGTAGCATCCACCAACAACAAATTTGATAATTATAAAAGGTCCTTCCCAATTAGAGTTCTTTGTTGGAAAAATGTCCAGAACTCATGCAGCATCCAGCTCTGAACTCATCCGTCTCCAGCAAGAAGTTGAGGTTTTGAAAGAACAGGTGGATTATGCCGAGATAACTTATCCTGAACTGAGTGAGAAGTTTTATAAAATTGCTAGGGATTATTATGAGATGAGTGATTAATCTCTGTATTTGCAATACTCTTACTTGATTTGTCTGTTGAACTTCTTATGTTGATCTTATTAAAACTGTTATGGTTGTAATAACTTTTATGGTATTTTAGCTTTGAATGATTTTATCTTTCAATTAAATTGCTAAATGTGATAAATTCATAAGAAGTACAGATAAATATGTCAAAAGTTAAGTCTTTCATATGTTATGCAAATATTGATAAAAGATTGAATGGACTTTTGCAACAAAAGTTAAGCCTATTATGTTATTATGCAACTATTGACGGAAGATAGGATGAACTTTTGTCTACAAAGATTAAGTCTATTATGTGTATCTATGCAAATAGTGATGAAAATTAAAACGAATCTTTGAATATTCCGCAGTATTGGTCTTTCCCTGATCCACATCTTTGTGTAAATACTGTGCGGCTCCGTAACTTCTCTTATGTGAGCATTTCCTATTAAATTAATCATGGATTCTCTTGTGGTTAATTTAATTGAGTATTTTGGATACATTCATGTTTCATGTATTTTGTTAATGTCTAAAGATGTAGGATTCAAATATCGCACAACATATTTTCTTAGCGTGCGAGATTCAATTATTTTCTTAACTCGCGAGAGTGTCTCGAGAGAAGGTAGCAAGACTCGAGAGAGTGTCTCGAGAGAAGGTAGCAAGACTCGAGAGAGTGTCTCGAGAGAAGGTAGCAAGGGTCGAGAGAGTGTCTCGAGAGAAGGTAACAAGACTCGAGAGAATGTCTCGAGAGAAGGTAACAAGACTCGAGAGAATGTCTCGAGAGAAGGTAACAAGACTCGAGAGAATGTCTCGAGAGAAGGTAGCAAGAGCCTGCGAAATTATCAAAGAGCTCTCGAGAGCATGAGCTGTATATGAGCTGTCATCCACTATGTAAACACCTATATAAAGAAGAGAGCAGGAGAGAGAAAAAAGGAGGATACACTTGAGAGAGGTTAGACAATTTAGAGAGAGAAAAACTTTATTTTCTTTATCATCTTCTTCCCCAAATAATTAGATCTATGGCTCTAGAAAATATCCATTAATGGAGATTCTAAATGTAATACTAATGTAACCTCAACAATCATAGTGAAGAATCGTGGATGTAGATCACATTGATCGAACCACGTAAAAAATCTTATGTGTCTATTTAAATTTCTAGCACTTATATTTAAAATTTAGGTGATTAATATGATTTAGATCTACGAAATATAGTGAGGGGTGTAGTGTGGGATTTCCTGCAACTAGTGGGATTTCCTGCAACTAGAAAAGAAATCCTTATTTTCTTGTGAAAGTAAGGTCGCTCTTGTTGTTCTTTCGGGAATGACATTTTATGGGGGAGAGTTCTTAATTGAACTTGTGCTTAATTGCCAAATCTTTGTGGGGGAGTGCGGCTGTGGAATATTGTAGGAATTATCTTGTATCTTTATAAACTCCTTGATGAATGCATTTAGTTTCGGATATATGATTGTATCTAAATAAAGTTGATATGTTGTTCTCTTTTGGTCATGAAGTATCTCTATAAAAATTTCATTAGGATCCCACTAGTTTTCGTACCTTTGCCAATTTTTATTGACAAAAAGGGGGATAATTAATGTGTAGTTCACACTAAAAATACATATGGTATACGGATCATTATGTAAGGGGAGTGGTTTTCATGTGAGATGAAGTATTGACTAAGGGGGAGTGATACATATCACCATAGTATTGTTGTCAAGGTTGTGATACAATTGGACTTTTATGTCGTGTAATAATACTATGACACTGTATAACAATGATTGAGAGCTTATGTTTTCTCATTGTTATGGCTACGGATCTTCAACAACTATGATGTTGAGTTGAACACATTCAGAATCACTGGAGTACTTGGAAGTGACGAAGATTTCGAGTAATGTTGAAGAACCAAGGAAATCAAGCATTTGGAATGAGAGCTACAAAGTTTATTTATTTTGTATTCCATATGTATTGATAGTTTTGTCACTAAAATTGAAAAAAAGGAGAGATTGTTAGAGCACTGCTCGATCGAACTCGCAAGCATTGCTATCTCAAGCTTGTTGTCAAGTTTTGTTGCCAAAACTACAAGTCTTGATTTCTAGTCTACTTATAGCTAAGTCCCGGATTAGGATAGAAAGTGTAGTTGAGCATTAGACTTCACGGCGTTCATCGATTGAAGACGAAGAACTACTAAGGGGAGATTGTGGAACTTCATCAAAAAAAGGTATGTGGAGACTTGAACTCATCTATCAATCAAAAGTCTATCTACTCTATCTCCTATTTGAGACAAAAGTTGTATAGCTATATACACTTCAATTATACACATTTGATATTTCGAGCTGAATTTAACTCGCTTACATATTTCTCGAAATATGTTTTGGTAAGCTTTCGCTTTAACCAAGTTCATCTTATATTCTTGACGAAAGTCAAAAGATGATCATGTGAAAATCGCCTGGTAACATCTTACATGATTTGTATGAGACAATCATTTGATGTAGACTCGGAATGTTTCGTATTGATCATTCGATCACTTGAAAATTGCTTTGAAGCTAATAGTTTGTGTGAGACAACTATTGTCGTCTTCCAAGAATGTTTCAATGGTTGAAATGAGAGTTTAGAATAACTGGATATAATCATAGTATGCGTACTTGCATATATGTAATCCAAGTCCGGGAAACATAGTATGCATACCCGTATGCGTACTGGTTGGTTTTTTGAAAGTCCGGGAACCTTGTACTTATACTGGTACGCGTACTGGCGTGAGGTTCAGTTCCGGGAATTTCTGCTGAGTTTGGAAGGTATGCGTACAAGTTCGCGTACTGGCAAACCCAAACTTAGTCCGGCCACTTATGTACGCATACCCGTTTGCATACCTAAGTGGATAATGTTCTAAAATCGGTTTGTTCATGAACTAATACATTTATATAATAAGGAATGCCATATTTTGCAAACCGTGGATATAATGTTCATGACTTAATTCGAGTGAATCAAAATTGATTTTGTTTCAATTGTGTCTTGTATACTTCTATGAGAATATAAACAATTGAACAACTCTAGAACTAGTTTCATTTGAGTCATTTGAACTAGTTATGGTTAAGATGAATAAGGTTGATATAAAAGTGTTCATATGGCTAACTTCGGTTAACTATTGTTGAGCCAATAAAGGTGCACACGTTTAGGTACGGTTACTCATATCTAAATGAAGTCACTTTTCATTTGTGTGTAACAAGCTAAGTTCGATCTAACGGTTGAAATATATTAGCTTGAGTCTAATCAGGTTTTCATCTAACGATGAATATTGAATGCTTTGTTACCAAGGTAACATTGATTGTAAACCCTGATGTGAAGATTATATAAAGGAGAACTCTAGCAACTGGGAAACCTAATCCCCACACCTTCTGTGTGATATTAGTTGTGACTAGAGTCTATTCTCCTTTAACCTTAGGTTTTTCATGAAACCCTGTAGGTTAACGACTTGAAAACTTTATTGGGATTATAAAGCCAGACCCAACTATTTCGCTGTAGTTGCGTGTTCTGATCTTGTTGTTTTCTATCGTGATTGAGTATTATCTTCTCTAAGATTTACTCGAGATTTAATCTCCGATAGGCAAGATAAAAAGTAGTCACAAACATCTTCGTCTCATCGTTTGTGATTCCACAATATTTTGTTTCGCTACCATACGATTAAGATTATTGTAAGGTGATTGATATTTCTAGGCTATTCCTTGGGAATATAAGTCCGGTATATCAATTGGTTCCTGTTCACCTTGATTTATAAAAAGACGGAACAAAACTCATAGGTATATATGTGGGAGACAAATTTATCTATTCAATAGACTTTTCTGTGTGAGACATATTTGTTTATCAAATCTTCGACTTTGGGTCGTAGCAACTCTTAGTTGTGGGTGAGATCAGCTAAGGCAATCAAGTGTGTAGAATCCTGCTGGGATTAAGAGAGGTAAGGAGTACAACTGTACCTTGATCAGTGTGAGATTTGTTAGGGCTCAACTACATTCCAGTCCGAAGTTAACTTGGAGTAGGCTAGTGTCTATAAAGGCTTAATACAGTGTGGTGTTCAAATCTGGACTAGGTCTTGGGGTTTTTCTGCATTTTGGTTTCCTCGTTAACAAAATTTCTGGTGTCTGTGTTATTTCTTTTCCGCATTATATTTGTTTATATAATTTAAATATCACAGGTTGTGCATAAGTTCAATTAATTGTGAATCCAACCTTTGGTTGTTGATTATATTGATTGACACTTGAACATTTGTCTTTGGTACCATTCAAGTTGTTTCACATAATAATCAGGCTCGCGGGTTTCTATCTATTTGATTTGCTGATTACATTGTGAAACAGAGATACAACTCTTGGATATATTTCCATTGATGAAGTCTGACTGTCTAGTTGATTTTCTTGGAATTATATTGGAGTTGTCCATACAGATTGTTAAGCAAAATATTGGGTGTGGTTGTTAGACCCCCCGCTTTTTCAATAACATTGACAGTAATACCAACATCGATCAACGCTCTCTTTAATTCATTTCCTTTGAGATTAACTGTGGAGAAGTCCAAAGTCGTACATCTCTTTATCTGTGGCTGGAGACTCATGGAGTATTTCCGAAATGGATAGATGTCTTCTTGTCACGATATGATTCAGTGCTGTGAACATATCCTTTCTTTGTGCCTTCGACAGGTAGAGCAGTTCACATATATGTTCGACCAAGGATTGAACTATTTATTTAATAGGTTGTTCAGATAGAGTAAAAGTCATGATTGGGAGAGGATTCCTGTACACCCCTTCAGTACCCAGATTAATCTCTCCTGACTCGAGATTTACTTTGAAGATGCGCTTCAAAACTTTGCAATCGTTTGTTGGATGATTGATGAACCTATGAAAGCGACAATACCGAGGATTTTCCATTTCTTCTTCAGTCGGCTCTTTCCTGATGTATGGAAATTTGATTGCACCATCTTGTATCCAGACTTCTAGCAATTTTATTACTTCTTCAATGTAAAGAGGGAATTCTGGGTCTGTCTGGACATTTTGCTGACGCTGAGTCGGCATTTGTGCATTTCGGGTTTGATTATCCTTCATTTGTGCTTTTGGAGGAGCCTGGGGTATTGGAGAAGCATCCTTGTGCTATTTTGTCTCGGCTTTTCTTTTACTTCCTTCAGCAAAAATGTTTGTGGAAGGTTGGAGAAACACCTTGATATTTATCTATTGTTTATGCTTTCTTTGCGAGTTTTCATGTAAATTATGTATCTGATGTGTGAGTTTGAGTTTATTAGGTGCAATGGAGTCCTTGGGAGCAAAAGAAGGAGAAAATAACCAATTGGAGCGAAAAGGCTAATTCGTAGGCGAGCTATACTTGGAGTCATCTTGGTTGCGCAAGAATGAGGTGATGCCTAAAACAGACAGTTAAGCAAGAAATAATAGACTGTTAGTTATCTAGAACTGACAGGACAAATATCACGTCGGTGGCCTTTATTCTAATGTATCGGGTGCCAATATCAATTTCTATTCCTACACCTGACCTAAAATTGAGAGAAATCATTTTCTCTTACTTTTATCACTGTCTGAAACCAAGAGAAGGATGGCATCTTCATTATTCAGATAAAGGAAGAGATTCAGAGAGATTAGGGATCGAGAGATTGCTGTTGCTGTGAAGACGATGCTGTCTGAAATCGAGAAGTAGCTAAGGAATCAGATTGAGATTCAAATTGAGACCAAGAACAAAGAAGGAATCGAAGTTAGGGTTTGAGTTAACCCCAGAAATCAGTCGACTGCAAGAAATCAAGGTTGAACTGAGAAGAAAGAAAACTGGAAATTGGAGTTGTGGTTCAGTGGTTCAGTGATGATATGAAAAGTTGGGTTTGCCTGTAAATCGAATTTGAAGCAGACACAAGGAAGGTTACATGGGTTCATCTTTGATTTCAAGATAGCAACAGATGGAAGTGATATAATAGAAATTAGGGTTCTTATGTACTCTGATTCAAGAGAGAAAATGAATTTGCAGAATGGGTTTGAGCTGAAATTGGTAGATTTGGAGATGATTTTTGGTTTGAATCTATGATTTTGGTTTGAATCTATTGGTGGTTTGCAAAGATGAGTTAATGGAGTTATGTTGCAGTGGGAGTATGGAATGCTGAGGCTACAGAACTGATGTGTGGGGAAGGCACAACCATCATGGCTGGAGAGCACTGCTAAAGCACAGTGATTGTGCAACAATATCAAGCTAGTGCAATGGCTCAGGCCAAGTCCACTCATCTCAGCTGAGTCTGGCTAGCTATCTAACTTGTCTGTCTGACTCATGATCTTACTGAGTTAGTCAATTGACGCGGTTGATCTGACCAATTTGACCCGTTTGACGGTGACGGGATGGACTTTGCCGGTAACCAGAGATGCTTGTTGGCGACTTCTCCGACCAACTTCCGGCATAATCACTAGTATTCCGGCGACCACTGTTGGGACAAATTCTCACATGGGCTTGGAGGACTTCTCTCTCTTGGACTTTGGGCTTTGAAGACCTAGTTTGGGAAAGATGAAAAGCTACAAAATGAGAAAGTTTCTACTTCCTTTGGATATCACATATTTTTACACTACTACTTGGAGCTTTTGGAGAGGGCGGAGACTAGGGTTTGCTTTCATTTATTTTTCATCTTTTTCATTGTTATTATTGATTATGATGAACTCAAAAGCTATGAGTAGCTAAACACATAATATTGGTTATGGGATAAAGTTGATTTCTCAACATGATATTTGATTCTATGTATTAGTTTTGTCTCAACTTTATTGTTTATGATTCATTATTAATATTGTCATATGATTTGATTGTTTGTTTGGTTGAGTCCGGAATCAATTGGATTTGCATTCATCTCTATTGCTAGATTAGGATTTTCAATACGAAGAAGTTGTTAATTCCTGATTGCAAGTAGCATAGTGTGGTTATTACTTGTAGTGATACATCTTTATAATTGCATATGAATCATAACCTTTATTAAAATGGACTAGTGCTTTTACACGTTCGCTTGCATTGATTAGTCTTATTCCATAGAACTTGGTGCTTTTAGGGAGTTAAACTTAATTGTGCTTTTACACTTTAGGTTGCTTTCTAGGAAGAATTCACATATGCATCTTTTAATGTGGTTGTGATGAAATCAGGGAATTAGCGGGATATACTTGCGATCAAGATATCCTAGGACTTTTAATAAATAAGAGATTAAAATACCAATTATAGTCATTGATGAAAATACATGTTTGTGAATGATACTATCCCGTGACCAATATCTTACTCTTATTGATTACTTTCATATTTTATTGCTTCCAACTATTTTTACTGCTTTGCTAAAACAAAAATCCCCCATTGGTTACTAAGAAATTGAAATTTTATAACAACAAAAGCCTCTATGTGGGAACGAACTCTTTCTTACCACATACTTCATTTAAATTTAATTGAGTGGGAAAGTGAATTATTTTTGACGCATACGACAACGATCAACCAGGCATCTGCTGTCGCGAGTTTCACAAGGTTCCTCGACTTTTGTAGTCTTTTCTCTTTCCAGTAAAGCATGTGCAATAGTTGCCGATCGTTTGGCTGCTTCATGAAGTTCTGAGAAATTCTGGAATCAGAGATTTTTCAATAAGGCTCTGTAGACTGGGATCATTCCATTTATACACAAGTATACAAGTTGCTGTTGTGTGACATTTGGACCATGACAATCCAAATCTTGGACTCTGAACGTCTTCACATAATCGTTGGGATGTTCATTTTTCCTCCGAAACATCCTTCCCATATCAGAGAGAGTAACTTGTTCTGAAACAAAGAAGTATTTTCTGTAGAAAGCATTAATTATTTCTCCCCAACTGGCGATGCATCCAGGTGCGATGTTATTGTACCAGGTGTATGTTCTGCCTGTTAGAGACTTTGAAAACTCTTTCAGATGGACAACAAGGTTGTACTCATGCTTGCCCGATGATTCCAAGAATCGAGAAACATGTTCTCGAGCATTGCCTGTTGTTGATGGGGAAAAATGATTTGCTGGTTTTTTGGGGAATGAAGAGACGGCCGTGCGGACGGAGCTCCTCAACCGAGCAAACTGCCTGACCTCAAACAGATGCACTGCACTGTAGGACTCCGGCCTAAACCAAGAAATGGCCGTTCAAGAGTCAATTCGCTCACAAAGAGGGAAGAGGGTTGATCTGTAGGAGGGAAGCTAAGAAGTGTGTGAGATCAATGGTGATCAAGGATTGTAAATGTGTTGTGGGATTCTGCAAATGAAGAATAAGTTTGAATTCTGCTCAATTGAAAGAGATTGTTGATCACACGATGATTCTTGGTTAGACAGATGTTGTCTATTAGACCAATGTTGTGTTGTTCAATCGTGAATTCAGAAACTTATTTATATTTCTAGAATGTAGACACATTGATATCCAATAAGTGTGACGGTTGCTCGAGTGAAAGAGTGGGAAAGTGGGAAATCGTGGTTTAACCAGTTCCAGGTCGTGCGGAGACTTGGTTGATTATCCACCCACTACTTTGCTAACTCCCTCAACTGCTTGCACGACTTACTCAATTAATATCCCCCATGTGACGTGATTGATGTCTCACGAACGTGGAGTCTGCAAGGCAAACGTGTATTTGATTAGTCAGTCATTGACTTGACTAGACGATGAGTCTAAGTATCGTTCAGTCGAGCATGATTGTTGAATGCTCTAGGATTCATGAATTGAACATGTTAGAGCACTGCTCGGTCGAACTCGCATGCGTTACTATCTCAAGCATGTTTGTCAATATTAGTGATCAAAACTATAAGTCTTGATTTCTAGCCTATTTATAGATGTCTCGGACTAGGACATAGATTGTGTAGTTGAGCTTAGTTTTCACGGCGTTCATCATTTAAAGACGAAGAACTACTAAAGGGAGCTTGTGGAACTTCATCGACAAAAGCTATGTGGAGACTGGAACTCATCTATCACTTGGAAAGTCTATTTGTACTTTATCTCATATGTTGAGACATAAGTCGTATTACGATATAGTTTTCTATATACACATTTGAGATTTCGAGCTGAGTTTATCTCGCTTACATATTGCTCGAAATATGTGTTGGCAAGCTTTCGCTTCGACCAAGTTTATCTTATATCATGAGAAAATTGCCGAGTAACATCTTACATGGTTTGTGTGATACAATCATTTGGTGTAGACTTGGAATGTTTCGGTAATGATTATTTCAATATCTTGAAAATTGCTTTGATGCTAATAGTGTGTGAAAACGGCTATTGTCATCCTCTAAGAATGTTCCAATGATTGAAATAAAGAGCGTAGAATCATGTAACCACCTTTAAATATAAGAATATAGTGTATTCGCACATTTGTGTATAATTCCAAAACCGGGAACCAAATGTATACATACTTGTGTGTGTACTATATGGTTGTTGGAGACTGGTAAAGTATGCGTACATGTACGCATACTGGTGGAAGTTCACGTCCGTGAATTTCTGCTGAGTTTGGAAATCAAAAACCAACTCAACCAGTTACCAAAGTATGCGTACATGTACGCATACTGGCGGAAGGTTCATGTCTATGAATTTCTGCTGAGTTTGAAAACCAAAACAAACTCAAGTTCGGTTACTTATGTACGCATACTTAAGTGGTTACTTTCTAAAATCGGCTGTGTATATGAACCTAAACATTTATAAAATAAGGAATGCAATCTTTGCAAACCGTGGCTATAATGTTCATGTATTGATTCGAGTGAATCAAACAGATTTTGCTTCATTTGTGTTCTTGTATACTTCTATGAGAATATATCAATTGAACGACTCTTTAACTAGTTTCATTTGAGTCATTTGAACTAGTTATGGTTAAGATGAATAAGGTTGATATGAAAGTGATCATATGGCTAACCTCGGTTAACTATTTGTAAACCAACATGGTGTACACGTTTGGATACGGTTACATAAACCTAAATGAGGGTACATTTCATTTGTGTGTATCAAGATAAGTTCGATCTAACGGTTGAAAGATATTAGCTTGGTTGAATCAGGTTTTTCATCTAAGGTGAATATTGAATGCTTTGTTACCAAGGTAACTTGGATTGCAAACCCTGATTTGAAAAACTATATAATGGAGAACTCTAGCAACTGGGAAACCTAATCCCCACACCTCATGTGTGTTACTAGTTGCATAACTAGCTAGAGTCGATTCTCCTTTAACCTTAGGTCTCTATCAAGACCCTGTAGGTTAATGACTTTAAAGACTTCACTGGGATTGTGAATCCAGACCCAACTATTTTCTTTGTAGTTGCGTGTTCTGATCTTGCCCGATTCTGTCGTATTGAGTACAAAAATAATTGACTCGAGATTAATTTCTTCGATAGGCAAGATAACAGTAATCACAAACATCTTTGTCTCATCGCTTGTGATTCCACAATATCTTATTTCGCTAGTAGATTAATATTATTGTGAGGTGATTGATAATACTAGGATGTTCTTCGGGAATATAAGTTTGGTTTATCAATTGGTTCATGTTCACCTTGATTTATCAAAAGACGGAAAAAAAACTCTTGGGTATTTCTGTGGGAGACAGATTTATTCAATCCTATAAACTTTTCTGTGTGAGGCAGATTTATTTATCAAGTCTTCGACTTTGGGTCGTAGCAACTCTTGGTTGTGGGTGAGATCAACTAAGGGAATCAAGTGCGTAGTATCCTGTTGGGATCAGAGACGTAAGGAATGAAATTGTACCTTGAATCAGTGTGAGATTGATTAGGGTTCAACTACAGTCCAGTCTGAAGTTAATTGGTAGTAGGCTAGAGTCTGTAGCGGCTTAATACAGTGTGGTGTTCAATCTGGACTAGATCCCGGGGTTTTTCTGCATTTGGGGTTTTCTCATTAACAAAATTCTGGTGTCTGTGTTATTTCATTTCCGCATTATATTTTGTTATATAATTGAAATATCACAGGTTATGCATTAAGATCAATCAATTAGAATATCCAACCTTTGGTTGTTGATTTACATTGATTGACACTTGAATATTGGTCTTTGGTACCGTTCAAGTTATTTCACATAATAATCAGGCTCGCGGATTTCTATCTGGTTGATTTGCTGATTATATTGTGAAACATAGATATTAAACTATTTGATATACTTTACTCTAGATTGAGTCTGACTGTCTAGTTGATTCTCTAGAAAGTGTATTGGAGTAAGTAACACACATTGCCAAACGAATTGTTGGGTGTGGTTGTTAGACCCCCGCATTTTCAGTTGGTTTCAGAGCAGGCAAACACATTAAAGACCTCATAAGTATGTGTTTGTAGCAATCTGATTATGGACGAGTCTATCTCTAATAATGTACCATGTCAAAAATTACCAGATGTTTTTCAAAGACTGATATCACCTGAGAGAACTGTCACATCTAAGTCAATATCTAAACATTCTCTGAATGTAGAAACTGTTGATTGGGAAACACGCCTAAAAGAACAATTGGATGAACTTTCTGATAAAGGTGATTCAGATATTGATAGAGATGTTGATGAGGAAGTCTCATAGTATGTTAAGTTTTTGGATTCATTTAAAATGAAGAAGATTACAACTTCTCATGTCATACCTCTTCTGACTCCTCTCTGTCGAGAAAACAAGAAATTGAAAAAGATTTACGGAGGTCTTTATGGTTGGAATCGCTTTTGCGAACCGATCCTCTAAGATACCGAGGAAAACCTGAGTAGAAAGTCACTTGAATGTGATCGTGTTTATCAAAAATACTTCTTGTTAGAAGAGAAACTTTCAGAAATTGAAACTAGGATTAACTCCCAGCAAGCAAGTTTTGATGACAGTTAAAGCGCTTATCTCGCTCGAGAAAAACGCCTTGAGGCTGATTTAGATGCTGCTCTTGATAAAATCAAAATATTAGAAGATGACTTGAAAAAGTTCAATACTAGTTCAAGCAAATTAACCACTATGCTAGGAGCAAGTAAAAATCATCGTGATACATGAGGACTGGGGCTATAAGGGAATAGATGCTCCAAGTATTAACAAAGAGGTAAAATTTGTCAAGGCTAGTGATTCTTCTCAACAAAAGATTTCTACTGATGGAAAAAGTGAAATACCTTTACCGGCGGTCAAGGTTCGAAAGAGCAAAGTATATCAACCTCCAAAGACAGCACACACGGATCGAGGTAAGAACATTCCTTATGTTTGTTACTATTGCGGAAATAAAGGTCACCTGGAAAGGAGATGTCGTTTCCGTATAAGGAATGAGAAACTTCATGATGTTCTTGTTCGGGCATCACAAGAAGTTGTGAAACCAAGATCATATGTTAAGATTAATCCCCTTAACGCTACAGGTTGTAATTGTCCAACCTTTAGGCAAAGGAATCAGTGCTGTGATAAATCTAGATTTGCCTATAAACATCATACGAATCCTTTTCACAATCGTAATGGTTATCAAAAGGATAACTTCGTAAAGACTAAGACAAGATCCGATGCTCCCAATTGGAGAAAGACAAACTTGCAAAATAATAGTCAATCCAATTCTCTTCCGAGAAATCTTAAAGAGAGTAATGAGAAGAAGGTTCCGGTTGTTCCTAAACGCACTCAGAAGTGGGTACCAAAGAAAGCCAATGATTCTTTGAGTGTGAATAGGAATGATCTTCCAGAAAATTCCATGACTATGGAGAAGGCAGTATCCATGATGTTGGAACTTAACAAGTTTTTTGGAAAAATGGAATTGGATGTGAAAGGTTCTAAAAGTGATCTCTTTCATGATAATCCAAAGGTCACCTATGGTGAGAAAGACATTGTTCACCCCAACACAACTTGATTGTGTTGTAAGTGCATCCTCACCAAATGCCCTGCTATGTATACGGTGAGGGAAGCACGAGAATTGGGGCACACATATTATGTTCGGTAAAGGTCAGAGAATTCGATTTGGATTCTTCTAAAAAGGTATGTCTATAAACCTGAGCAAGATTTGTGTTTTTATTTACTTAGAGTACTTATAATGATCCATGTACCTTGCTTATTGTTCATTTCTACCTAACTTGATCTGTGTTTATGGTTCTTAAACGTTTAGTTTTGAAAATAGTAGTTCAGGATGTTTGGACTTCATGGTACACCTACCAGGTATGCATAACATCATTTAAAATCAAATCCAGGGGTTTAAGTATGCATACCCGTTTGCATACTCCCCCAGGTCATGAAAATTCGTTTGCAAACCGGTATGCATACTTAACGTCGATATTCGGTAAACTTGTTTTGGCCGTAACTTCTTCGTCCGAACTCGGAATGACCTCATTATTTTTGCATTCTCTTCCTCTTTGAATTCTCTTTAAAATAGAGATGAGAATTCCTGAATTAGAATGAGTTAAGAATGGTCCTTGTCCCGTCTCTTGTTTTTGAGTGTTTTGCTCCGTTTCGTCGCACTTGTTCCATTTCTATTGGATTTGGGCACTTGGATTCTTGGAGTAGCTCTCTTCTAAGCTCTTTTGTAGCTTTACAAGAATGTTGTTGGTGAATCACAAAGAAGGAAGTTCAAGAATGGGCAGTAGCACGCATTGCTATGGGATTCTTGAATGTTCACAACCATCTTATATGAACTATGGTGCATGGTCGTTAATGACTTTGTATGTTCTTCCTTGTTAAGAAAATCTTTTTATACGCCTTTGGTAGCTATTCTTGGTGTAAATATGTGTGAAAAAGATTGATTCCACCTTCTAAGGACAAAGGTTAATTTTTGCAATTTTAATCTTTATGATTTTATATATTGCAAATTGTTATGGGATATGTTGTTTACGTCCGTGAACCTGTGACTGTCCCATACTTGTTCAAAAGTTATCTCTATTATGTCGGTATGAAACTTATTGATAAAAGATAGAATGAACTTTTGACTTACAAAAGTTAAAGCCTTTCATGTCATTATTTGATGGAAGAAAGGATAAAACTTTTATTTACAAGGATTATGTCTATTATATGTCATTGTGCAAATAGTGATGGAAAATAGAATATGAATCCTTGTTTATTCCGCAGTATTGGTCGATCTCCGATCCACATTTTTTGTGCATATACTGTGTTGCTCCGTAAGTTCTCTTATGTCGAGCATGGCCAATTGAATTGATCACTTTTGTGGTTAATTTAGTTGTGTATTCCAATTGAACTAACCATGGGTTCTCTTGTGGTTATTTCAATTGAATTTTTTTTTTGGATACAAATTCATGTTTTTCATGTGATTTGGTTATATCCAAAGAAATCCTTCTTTTCTTGTAAAAGCAATGTCGCCTTTGTTGTTCTTTCGGGAATGACATATTATGGGGGAGAGTTCTTTTTGAACTTGTGCTTAATTGCCAAATCTTTGTGGCGAGTGCGGCTGTGGAATATTATAGGGGTCATCTTATATCTTTATAAAATCCTTGATGAATGCATTTAACTTCGGCTTTATGATGGCCTCTAAATAAGTTGGTATGGTATTGTTGATGGTGGATTTTCATTTAAGGTTAAAATTGTAAAAAACCAGAAAATTATGCGCTAACATCTTGTAAAAGATAAAAGCCATTAATAAGTGTTGAATACTTCATCACTTTACTAATTCACCTAGAATGGAGCATGTGGCAACAATCCCATTCTGTGAATTAAATACACGAAATTCATCCAGGTTGGAGCATGTATCAACAATCCCATATACCCTGTGAATTTATAGCATTATTAATTAATGCGTGAGTAGCCTTGTATTTCCTGTACTCATTATCAGTGCGGCATGACGACCGAGTGTTGCTCTCAGCAGAAGCAACACGAACCTCCAAGCATTATAATGAAAGCATGTACGAAATACCCGTCTGTGCCGCAACTCTCGGTGTGTTATACTAGCCTTGATTGAGCAACTCTCGGTGTGTTATACTAGCCCGATTGAGCATCCTGCATTGAGCATCCGGATGGCTGTCCCATCATAGCTTGCCAAAACGCCCAAACCAGAGCGGTATGGGCGGAAACCCTAAATTAGAGTTTGCGGCACATTACATGTGTCTGATAGGTGTAGAATACACCTAATTTACTATCTAGTAGTTTATGCTTTCTTTGCTATTTTTCTTGTAAATTATGTATTTTACGCTTGTTTTGAGTTTTATAGCTACTTTGGAGTCGCACGGAGGAAAAGGAGAAGAAATCACCATATTTCAAAGAAAAGGGCGATAATCCAACTTCATCCCTTATCTAATGAGATGGTGGTCCTTTTCATGTGGGGTGCACCACCTTTATCTCTACAACCCTAAATCGAGAAGATTTTCATGATGGAAGAACATTGGATGGCCCAGATCAATTCCATAACCCATAGAGAAGGTTCAATTGAAGGATAGAGGAATGGATCGAGCTGCGGTTGAGTGATGGTTTGGTATGGAATATTCGCGTAATTGAAACGTGCGAGTTGACTCACGATCCCGATGACCGATCCAACGCGCGGACCGCATGGTCGGCCTCAGTTGGCATAGCTTGCCAAAAAGCGCCCAAATTTCTTATTGATTGAGGATGAATTCCTAGTTCTTAACATGATTTGAGTTTTTGTTTTCAAATTCTATCTTGAAGTTTTTCACATGATTATCGCTAATAGGAGTGATCTTAAAGACATTCATGATTGATTGATAGATTGTTTGGAGTGCACGTATGGGCGGAAAACCCTAAATTAGAGTTTGCGGCACATTACATGTGTCACAAATTAGGGATTTTGGTCTCAACCATCCATCTTCGCGAGTATAGATGGAGGGTGTAGATGTAGATTCAAAAGGCCCGTTTAACATGCCAACACAATCACTTCCATTATATTATTTTTAATTGAGTGGAAATATTGGATTGCACCTACATACGCATCTGACCAATCGGTCGGGACCAACCATGGTTGGTCATCCCAATTCCGAATACGCCCGAATAAAGCATGGTTACACATGGTTACACGGCCGAAAGCCAAAATTAGGGTTTTGAGCATCACGAGCGTCCATCTTCTCCGCACGAATGGAGGGCCCAAGATTAGATTAAGCAGGTCCGGTCATACCAACATGACCACCGTGGACCCATCAATTTCCTCACCTGGTCGGCCAAGGCATACCATGCCTGGTTATCCCAAATCGTCCACCCAAACTAGCGTGGATACACTTCCCAATTGCAAACTAATCTCGACCGCTCAACTTTGCCGGACGATTTGAGTGGCTTAGATCACGTTTTCATGGGACAGTCAGGTATAGGCGTGAACACCAGCCTATCACCTACACGCCGGACCGATCGGCCAAGATCGACCAAGATTGGTCGTCTTGGAACGCGCGCCCGAAGTTGGCACGATGCGCGGCTTTTGTTTGCACTCGTTTTCTGTCGCAAACTAATCTCGACCACTCGACTTTGCCGGACGAATTGAGTGGTCCAGATCACACTTTCGTGAGATAATGGGGTATGGGCGCCTACACCGTCATGCCGTCTACACGCATGTACGATCGGCCTGGCCAAAATCGTATCCCAAGCTTGGATTCGACCAAGCTGAAGAGGGATGCTTGCGCACCTCTTCTAAAACCCTAATTCCATCAACGGTCGCAGATGAGTGTCTCAAAGATCATCTCGTCCGTCCAACTTCACCGGCTTGGTTATACAACCCTGGTCAGGAGTTAATTGGTCAGTAAGGCGTCTTGGTGATCACCACCCGTCACTTTACCACACCATGATGTAGTACCTGCATAAAATACACACGATACTTTACAAGTATCGACCTCCTGAATAACGTAGTTATTTAATATAGCATTACATGCAACTTTCTGTGGGTCCCACGATCCACATACTCGAGACATCAATCATGTCACAAACTGGGGGATACATACTGGGGTATTGGTCTGGCGGTTTACAGCGTGCAGCGTGCAACGCGCCATCACAAGAACGTGTCAGGAAGTCATGGACGGTTAGAGATGACAGGAGAAGTGGGCAAGCCTGGTCGTGTGACACTAACATATTACTCCACTACTCCATCACTCCACTTTCTCCACTTCCCACGAGATACGAAGGTTAGGCTAAAAGACTTGTATAAATAGGTTCTCCTCCCTATTTTCCAAACAGGGAGAAAACGAGAACAAGTCCAGACAACAGAGGCAAGTGTTGATACAATCGTATTCAAACACCAGAACTGATAGCTTACACCCTGCAAGCCAGTTCAGCTTTCTGATACAAGTTATTCATATCCAACACCTTCACATTCTCAACAATTTCTTCGCTTCCCTCCCTAAGATCAACCCCATCTCCTTCACTTTGTGACCGAAACAAGTCTGGAACGGCCATTTCTTGGTTTAGGCCGGACTTGCACAGATTGATCTCTCGAATCTACAAGCACTCACCGCGCAGTGCATTTGTTTAAGGTTTAGACTCATTTCTCATCCACACACCCCAAATTTCCAAAACCGGCAGAAATAGTTTTCACCCATAAACAGGTATTATCTTTTGTTCATGAAGTATCTCTATGAAAATTTCATGAGGAACCCACTAATTTTCGTACCTTTGCCAATTTATATTGACAAAAAGGGGGATAATTAATGTGTAGTTTCATACTACAAATACATATGGTTTACGGATCATTATGTAAGGGGGAGTGGTTTTCATGTTGAGATGAAGTATTGACTAAGGGGGAGTGATACATATCCCCATAGTATTGTTGTCAAAGTTGTGATACAATTGGACTTTGATGCTGTGTAATAATACTATAAAACTGTATAACAATGATTGAGAGCATTTGTTTTCTCATTGTTATCGCTACGGATCTTCAACAACTATGATGCTGAGTTGAACACATTTAGAATCATGGAGTACTTGGAAGTGACGAGGTATTCGAGTCATGTTGAAGATGCCAAGGAGATCAAGCATTTGGATGAGAATCTACAATTTTTATTTATTTTGTAATCCATATGTATTGATAGTTTTGTCACTAAAATTAACAAAGGGGGAGATTGTTAGAGCACTGCTCGGTCGAACTCGCATGCGTTGTTATCTCAAGCATGTTTGTCAATTTTAGTGATCAAAACTATAAGTCTTGATTTATAGCCTATTTATAGATGTCTCGGACTAGGACATAGATTGTGTAGTTGAGCTTAGTTTTCACGGCGTTCATCATTTGAAAACGAAGAACTACTAAGGGGAGCTTGTGGAACTTCATCGACAAAATGTATGTGGAGACTTAAACTCATCTATCACTTGGAAATTCTATTTCTACTCTATCTCCTATATTGAGACATAAGTTGTATTACGATATAGTTTTCTATATACACATTTGAGATTTCGAGTTGAGTTTATCTCGCTTACATATTTCTCGAAATATGTGTTGGCAAGCTTTCGCTTCGACCAAGTTCATCTTATATCATGTGAAAATTTCCAACTAACACCTTACATGGTTTGTGTGATACAATCATTTGGTGTAGACTTGGAATGTTTCGATAATGATTATTTCAATATCTTGAAAATTGCTTTGATGCTAATCGTGTGTGAAAACGGCTATTGTCATCCTCTAAGAATGTTTCAATGATTGAAATAAAGAGCTTAGAATCATGTAACCATCTTTGGATATAAGCATATAGTGTGTTCGCATATTTGTGTATAATTCCAAAACCGGGAACCAAATGTATACATACTTGTGTGTGTAGTTTGGAAATCAAAACCAACTCAACTAGTTACCAAAGTATGCGTACCCGTACTTGAATCAGTGTGAGACTGATTAGGGTTCAACTACAGTCTAGTCCGAAGTTAATTGGTAGTAGGATAGAGTCCGTAGTGGCTTAATACAGTGTGGTGTTTAATATGGACTAGGTCCCGGGGTTTTTCTGCATTTGCGGTTTCCTCGTTAACCAAATTCTGGTGTCTGTGTTATTTCTTTTTCGCATTATATTTTGTTATATAATTGAAATATCGCAGGTTGTATGTTAAGATCAATCAATTAGAATATCCAACCTTTGGTAGTTGATTTACATTGATTGACACTTGAACATTGGTCTTTGGTACCGTTCAAGTTGTTCCACATAATAATCAGGCTCGCGGATTTCTATCTGTTTGATTTGCTGATTACATTGTGAAACAGAGATATTAAACTCTTTGATATACTTTACTCTAGATTGAGTCTGACTGTCTAGTTGATTCTCTAGAAAGTGTATTGGAGTAAGTCCTCTCAGATTGCCAAACGAATTGTTGTGTGTGGTTGTTAGACCCCCGCACTATCAAAAATGAAATAAAATAATGGAGGAGGGACCGGCCATGGCGGCATGACCGGCCGGCCAGTAGGTCCGGTCCCACGTTTTTTTTAAAATATTATTTTCCTTCCTAATTGCATAGGTTCCTCATTCGTCCATATTTTTGAATGCTCGTTCGTGCGTTCGGTGCTCTTTCGTGCATTATTATCAAGTACACTTGCACCATTTTCTCGGGGTTTACTCGGTGGTGGCTTAGATGCCCGATTGTTGAATATTTATTACTAATCCATGAAATTCAGCTGAGAATTAGTCATGAAACGGAGCAATACAATTAATTGAGTATCTATTACTAATCCATAGAATTCAGCTGAGAATTCAGGCAACGGAGTAATGAGATAAAATGGTTATCTATTACTAATCTATGGAATCCAGCTGGGGATCAGCCATGGAAAGGAGTAATGAGATATAATAGATTATTTTATAGGAATTCAGTTGATGAATGACACGGTATAATTAATCTATTTGCATAATCGAGATATGAGATAATTGAAGCATCATATTCGTTATGAGGGGTGTATAGTCAGAGAACAAAGAGCAGCGTGACGTCCTGAAGGCGTTAAGCTCTCTAACAAACATTATGTCTAGGAACCGCCCAATCATTAATAGATTCTATACACTGTCTCTCTACGTAGTCAGGGAACAACGAGGAGCGTGACGTCCTGAAGGCGTTAAGCTCACTAACAAACATTATGTCTAGGAGCTGCCCAATCATTTTGATTCTATGTAGAGGTGATGATGAAATGTGTGAAGCATCGAACGCTCAGCTGGGAGGCCTTTCGAGAAACATATTCATCATAGCTCTGAGAGGAATGTTCGCTCAGTCAGAGATCGTGAAATGGTTCACGAATCATAAAATATGAATCGTCACATACATTCCTAAGGCCGTGTCAGAAACATGCAGTATCATGATTTTACGATTTTAGCCCTTACCGAAAATCCACCATCAACACCTGTTCCATCATAAACCCTGAACGTTGGAGAAGTGTAACCTTTCAGAAGAGGAACTCTTTGTATAGCAGAAGGATATGGAGGTTGGTGACTGGTGTCTTGTCTTTCCCACGATTCTCCAAAGTGCACTCCAAATCTTCACGAGTGATAAAACTTGATGGTTTCTTTGTTGGTGGGTTATCAACAGCATTGCGGACTTCATCATTCTACAGAATGTGGGATTGGGGAGATTTCAAAGTCAGCGTTTGAGGATGTTTCCCTAGCTTTTTATTTTTCCGACTGACGTTGGGGCTGAGTTTGCTCAGGCGAAAACTTCTCTGTGAGAGTCTTGAGATAAAAGCACAACTCTTTTTGTGTTGCAGCCATGTCTATCTGATTCTTAGCGAAAACTTCCTGAACCTTCATGGGATCAACTATGGTAGGTGGATCTTCTCTGATTTCTTCAGGAGTCTGACCGAAATGATAATTGTTGCCTGTACCGGTGTTAGTTTCAATATGGACACCTGTATCGTTGATTTGAGGGTAGCACCAATAGTACCATTATTGGAAACGAGAGGAGTGACTGGAGTACCACCACTGTTGCTAGTGCTAGCAATGTTTGAGTTATGATTAGGATTTGTAACTGAGCCTGACCTAAGATCGACCATCTTTGACAAATTGGGATTACAACCGAGAGATTAATCTCCCACCGTGGTCGCCAATATGTTGATGGGTGAAAACGATTTGCTGGTTTTTGAGGAAAACTGGAGAGACGAGCGATTCCTCAATTGAGCAAATTGCCTAAACCTTTAGCAAACAAATGCACTACAGGGGAGTGCTTTGAGTTTGAGAGATCAATGTGTAGGACTCCGGCCTAGACCAAGACAACGGTCGTTCCACAGTCAATTCGGTCACAAAGAGAGGTGAGGGTCGATCTGTAGGAGGAAATCTGAGAAGTGTGTGAGATCAATGATAATTGAAGGATTGTTGATGTGTTGGAGACTTCTGCAAGTTTAATGAACTATTGAGTTCATATAAGATAAGTTCTGATAGCTTGAGTTCTATCGTGTTGTTCAATCATGCATTGATGAACTTATTTATATTGCCGAAATAGTAAACACATTGATCTCCAGTAAGTGTGACGGTTGCAGAGGAGTGGAAGAGTGAGAAGTGGGAAATCGTGTTTAAACCAGTTCCACGTGCGTGGGAGAATTGGTTGATTGTACATCCACTAGTTTGCTAACTCCTTCAACTGCTTGCAAGACTTACTCATATTTCTCATCGTGGGTGTACACACGTGTTGTAGGCCGCCAGACCAAAACCCTAATGAATATCCCCCCATGTGACATGACTGATGCCTCATTAATGTGGAGTATGCAAGGCAGACGTGTATTTAGTTGGTCAATTATTGACTTGACAAGACCATGAGTCTTAGCCTTGATGAGTCGAGCATAATGAACGAATGTGGTATGGTCTGAGACTCATGGATTGAGCATAAGGTGTCTGCTGGGACAGGATAATGCACATATGTCAATTGTGATGTATTACTTTACCAGTTGAGGAAATAATGATGTTCTGATAATTTGAATCGACGCGCATCCGATGAGATTGCTCGATCATGGACCTATTATGATATGTCGAGTATTTGATAGGAACTTAGATGTTACTGAGTTATGAGTTATGTATATTGTTCATTCCTGATCTACTATGTCATGAATTTTTGAATGACAAAGTAAGGATTAATATATTAGTGAATATTAGACGATCGAACGTCCAATTGGATGGACGTTCAATGAAACATTGGATGATCAGCCAAGTGGATGGTCATCCAAATTAGGGTGCTCTCTTACGTTCGAGCAATCAAAATGTTGGTAGCACGACCGAACATTAAATATTGATTGCTGGATCAATATAAAAGTTCGATGTTTATCGAATTATCGTAAATTCGAAACCTTAATTTTGGAGAACCCTGAATGATGGAGAGTTGTCCAATGTGAGTCAAGGAATATCAACCAACCAATGGGCGTGATAGCCGGCCATTGGTGGTCGACAGACGTCCGAGCGTGCGAAGGAATTTCCATGAATGAGGATCCATCTTTGGAGAATTATGAAAGATATAAATTACTCCCTCCGTTTCAAAAAGACTGTCCTCTATTCCATTTTCGTCAGTTTCAAAATTGTGTCCAACTTCTGTTTATAGTCATATTTTCCCAACAAACTCTCTAATATACCCTTAATTTTATATACTCATAAATTCATTTTCAAAGGGAAAAAATTTAAAATATTAAAGATTTTTATATATAATTATGGAAACAAATATATCCTTAATTCCTTTTAAGAGAATATATATTTGGCTCCAAAAATTAAATTCCTTAAACAGTTTATACTCCGTAAGTATTTTATCTTTGAAAATTAAATTCACTAGCAATTTTAGGTAGTTTTATTATTAGCATCTTTATTAAAATAAAATAGGTAAGTAACTAAGAGTGGTCAAGTAAAATACTATAGTCTTCTTAATATTTTGACAAAGTCAAAGTGAACAATCTTTTTGAAACAGAGAGAGTAATATTTAAATAATAATGAAGATATGTGGGACCGGACGTCCATGATGGACAAAGGACCGGTCATGGTAGTGCACGAGCCACCATGTCCCTCGTGTGTCCATTCCTAAAAATCTTAGGTATTGTGTTGGTCGTTTGAGCAATATTTTGGATTTTCAGAAGAGTTTGATCTTGACTGAAACTCTCAATTTTGCATGAATGAGTAAATAGGACTTTGCTCGTATGTCCAATATTTTAGAATATTAAAATATTTATTTTTAATATTATTGGTAAAAAAAAAACCTAATAGTCGTGGGACTAGGGTTTCTGGAGAGTTGAGCAATATTTGGAGAAATATGGAGAATTAGGAGTTTGCATGAATGAGGGCCCCTAGCTCAGCTGGTCATCCCCGTTCCCCAAAGTTTAATGCGCTCCAGGAGGTCCCAGGTTCGAGTCCCCAATGGCGTAATATTGCAGGAATTAACATGGAAGGTAGTGTTAATTTGCCCCCCTTGTGACACAATCTCGCCCCCCTCCCGCCGTTTCGGCTCCCCTTGGCAAGGTTTCCCATGAGGCCCGCTAGTAGACTAGCACATCAACCTGTTCAATTAATGTAATAGTATGTCGTTGGAGCTTAGCTTGTTAGGCTTCCAACTAGTTTCATGTAATAATATTAAATCATTAAATAATAAATTATAATAATAATAATAATAATAAAATAAGGAATTGGTGAGTAGTGGGACTGGCCTCGACCATGGCATGGCCGGTCGGTCTGCGGACTCGATCTCGTGACGCCTCTTCCCTATTTTTTATTATTATATTTCAACTTTCCTTAGCTCTTCATATTTCCTTGTTCGTCCATATTTTTGGGTGCTCGTTCGTGCATTATTGATAAGTATACTCGCACCATTTTCTCGTGGCTTACACGGTCGTGGCATATATGCCCGAAAAGTGAATATCTATTACTAATCCATGGAATTCAGCTGAGAAAATCCGTGGACTGAAGTAATGAGATATTATGATGAAAATTGAATATTTTCCAGGAATTCAATTCATGAATGTTGTGCTAGAATTAATTAATTGGTGACTCTATATTAGCTGGCAATCTGTTTAGGAGCATTATATTTATTCGAGAGTAGAGGTATGGAATAGTAGAAGCGTCATACCTGAAAAAGTGGGTGTACAACAACCACACCCAATATTTCGCGTAGCAATATGTATGGACAAACTTAAATATAATTCCAAGAGAATCAACTAGACAGTCAGACTCAAACAATGAAAATATATCCAAGAGTTCATATCT
Source organism: Papaver armeniacum (assembly GCA_023531295.1). Lineage (NCBI taxonomy): Eukaryota > Viridiplantae > Streptophyta > Magnoliopsida > Ranunculales > Papaveraceae > Papaver > Papaver armeniacum. The sequence goes on along the minus strand of JAJJWW010001840.1, from coordinate 24,023 downwards.
CTGTTTCACAATGTAATCAGCAAATCAAAAAAAAAAAATGTGCGCCTGATTATGATGTGAAACAACTTGAACGGTACCAAAGACCAATATTCAAGTGTCAATCAATATAACCAACAACCAAAGGTTAGATTCTCTAACTGATTGAACTACGCACAACCTGTGATATTTATATTATATAACATAATATAATGCGGAAAAGAAATAACACAGACACCAGAAATTTTGTTAACGAGGAAACCGCAAATGCAGAAAAACCCCGGGACCTAGTCCAGATTTGAACACCACACTGTATTAAGCCGCTACAGACACTAGCCTACTACCAATTAAACTTCGGACTGGAATGTAGTTGAGCCCTAACCAATCTCACACTGATCAAGGTACAGTTGTGTTCCTTACGCCTCTTGAACCATGCCGCATTCGGCGTACTTGATTCCCTTAGCTGATCTCACCCACAACTAAGAGTTGCTACGACCCAAAGTCGAAGACTTGATAAACAAATCTGGCTCACACAAAAAAGTCTATTGAATAGATAAATCTGTCTCCCACAGATATACCTACGAGTTTTGTTCTGTCTTTTGATAAATCAAGGTGAACATGAACCAATTGATAAACTGGACTTATATTCCCGAAAAACAGCCTAATATTATCAATCACCTCACAATAATCTTAATCGATTAATGAAACAAGATATTGTGGAATCACAAACGATGAGACGAAGATGTTTGTGACTACTTTTCAATCACAATAGAAAACAACAAGATCAGAACACGCAACTACAGAGAAAATAGTTGGGTCTGGCTTCACAAGCCCAATGAAGTTGGTCGGTTGTCAGCCGACGCAAAAATAATTTAAGTTCTTTAAATTCACAATTATAAATAAGAGTATAGTTATAAGAAAAAATTCGTTCCACAGGGAGATATGGGTTGTCAAATTGTTTTGATTACTTATAGAAACTGGGGGGTTTTGTTTGTGATTATAACTAAATAAGAATAAAGCAAATATAATAATACGAACATCAGAGATAAAAAGTACTAGTTAGAGTTTTCATCTTCCATATTCCAACATGTTATCAACTGAATCAATCTCAACATTCGTTTTCTATCGATATCAATAACCCTAGAGCGTCTTATCGTAGGCTTACTCCGGCAAAACTCCTATTATCATCAAAGGCGCAAGAGCCACTCTTTGAATCCTTTTCACTAAATAACTTGGCGCAAGATCCACTCAAGTTTAACCCAATGAAAGCACTAATATTTATGAGTTGAGGTTATTCTAAGCAATCCGGCGCAAGAGCCACACGGATTTAACCTAGGTTACGCTTCTACATATAATTGCATGGCAACATCCCGTTGTTAACAACTATATTATGCTACTTCTAACAAGGATTATTTGACAATTCCCGATCTCAAACCCTAGTTTAGCAATAGATATGAATGCATGCTCATTTAATTTGCAACTTAACAAACTAGCAATCAATCATACATGTAGTTATAAACGGTAGAACATAAACGACACTAACAAATTATGAATGAATGAGAATGAATACTTCAATTGAATAACATGTTTTCTAACTTAGGACTACATCTCTAACCAATAAGAAAGGTTTAGTTACTCATGGATTTCTTAAAACCCATGTAAAATAATAAAGTAGAAAATAAATCAAACCCTAGGTTGTAGAAAATCTCCAACTCCAAAGCTCTCCTATTTCTCCTTTTTTGTGTAAAAAACGAATGATAAAAGATATCCGATAGAGGATAGAAATATCTCTCTTTATAGGTATCCATATTGTAGAAGTGCCCGTGCTCAAATCCGGTCGAAACGGCTGCAAAGACTTGCCAAAACACCAAATATCCCACGCCCAAAGTCTGCCCGTGAGAACATATTGCAGCACTTCATATGGGCTCTCATCAAATGTTGAACAAGTCCAGACCATTCAAATACCAAGCCTGTCAGTTATGGAGAATTGACAAGCAAAAGCTCCAATAAACTCATTCAACTGTCAGTTCCTCGGAATTGACAATACATTCTTCTTTCCTTCCCGCGGACAGTCACTCCACCGTGATAAATAAATTTCCCTGAGTTTTATTTTTCTTTGATAAAATCACGGACACTCTAGTCGCCGTGAAAAATGTTTTTACCTGGATTTCCTTATTCGACCACAAAGAGCAGGGACGGTATTAGGGGGTGGCTTACCCAGGCTGAAGCCCACCCCAAAATTTCTAAAAAGATGTTTTGTTAGTGTAATTTTTAACATTTGTAAAATTTAGCCCAGGTGTAAATTTTAATTAGCCCATTAATTGTTAAGATATGATTCTGCGTGGAAGAAATCAGAAGATTTTGGAAACCGGTCCCGCATGGATTAATTTTTGAATAGCATCTCAACCGTTCAAAGGCTATAGGGAAAAACAAGTATTCATGATGTTACTTAAAATCAGGTATTGAATGGGCTCACCTGTTACGTGTCAGTTTGATAAAATAAAACTGTGTGTCAAATGGGGGTGTCTTGTCCTTAACTAAGCAAGCGTTTGTCCACCTTTAAAAAAAGAAAAAAAGCAAGTGTTTGTCCATAAAATCATTTTTCTTCTATGAAGTGACTACAATTTTATGTATATCTATGTATAATCTAAAAATGCAGTGTATTCATGAGACAAAAATACGATATGTCATGACTTATTATGCGTATATGTACAAACTCCAAATATTTTTGCATCCCTATAATAACCTTTAAAACTAGAAAAAAATTGGGCGGCCTTCGGCCACTAAATAAATCGGGATTTTTATTTTCGATACGCAAATTATTCCTCCCTAATATTAGTTACAAGGTGAAAAAATTTGATTCAAAGCTTTATGCTCCAAGGAAAAGAGATCGTGTGGCATACCCATACTCAGCTTTAAGTATATTACCGCAATGGTCATTCTTGCAGTTGAGATAAATTAAGTTGAGAGTTCGAGAAAAAAAAAATTAGCCCACCCAAACATAAATGTGAAAACTACTACTACACCCATTTTTTCAATTTTTTCCACTGACAAACCCACGGGCATAAAATTTCACGGGCGCCCCCATTTTCACTGATAAAATTATTTACGGACCCAAAGTTTTAGAAATTATGTATTTGTTTTCTCCATAGTTCCCAAACTAACCTTCAGTGTATTCTTCTGCTTCGTTTCTGTTTCGTTCATTCTAAGAAACATTTTATTTTGATCTCGGCGCGGAGGATTTGAGAGATCAATCGTCTGAAATTGAATCTTAGGATGAAGCTACTGTTAGATATGAGGATTTAATCTTTAGAATTGATCACAAGATAAGTTCTTCTATCATCAACTTTTTGTTTTCCTGAAAAATAATTTAATGATTTCGAAAATTCCAAACTTCTGATTACAATTCGATTTGTTAGTCTAATCTTGATCAGAGTAAGGGTATTCTTTCATATAATCTTGATCTCTCTTTTGAGATTAAAATTTCGAAGAAAACAATTTTGCAATTTTTTCTAGGGTTCTTGACTGAAATTTAATTTATCCGTGTTTTTAATCTTGATCGAAAATAATGGAAATCAGATTTGAATTTAGGCATACATCTTAATTGTTGTTACCCGTTGAATCAATTTGAATTTTGTTAACTTTTAATTTTCGAGCTTATCAGGTCTTAAGCTATATTTTATGGTTTTGATTATTTTTTTGTTTCAGTGACATTATGTAGTATCAAACAGCGGAAGAAGAAGGAAGTGGAGTCTCTTTCTCTTTAAGAAGTTTTTGCATTTGATACAGATAAGTCTTGGATATTCATCAGTGATTCGATTAGACGTAGCCATGTCCAGATGTTTCTTTGAATCGGATGGAAGGTATACATTAACGAGATGCTATTTTGATCTCTTTGCATCTTTGTATGTTGGTCATGATTGACATTGTGTATGTTTGTGTCATTAGTTCTCTAGTGCATACTTATATGGGTAGATAACGTTAATTAACATTGGTCTATATTATTGTGTTGTTGGTAATCAATAGATAAGCCTCAAGAGATCTGTGTGGATGCATATAACGTCCCTAATGAGAAAATATAATTCCCAAATGAAACTCGTTTTCTAGCTTCACTGTACTTAATTCTGCATATTTTAGCTTCACTGTACTCATTTTCCCTAATGACAAAATGGTTGCATAACGACGCAGTATGCAGCTATTAATTTGGTTAGACATTACTTTATGTGATTTCAGCACCACCCTAAATATCTCAGGTTCACATATAAGTGTCTGATATTCACTACTTAACTATAGATGATGGAAAATGCATTTGGTTCTACAGAAAAAATGGCTTATCCAACTTTGTTGGCGCAACTTAATTTTGCATACATTTCATACATAACGATTTCCCTGCATATGTTCTTGGAGATCTGTGTCTTCCTTAGGTGCATATGACCGTACCCTATCTCATGGTTCATAGGCTGGATTAATATTTTTTTTCTCATAAGAAAAATCTAATTATTGTGATAATGTGTTTTCTTTCCATTTTTCTTTTCGTAGTTATGGTATTGCTCACTACTATTAGGATGATTTGCAAGCTTTGTTTCTTGACCAATTTTTGTGCATTGTGTTTACAATGTTTGTTTGTCTATTGAATTGTTGAGTTAGAGTTGGCTGTGCATTACAGGTGGTGCTCAAGAAATATACCTACAACAGGTGGTGTTACTTTGGGGTACTCCTACAGATTTAGTTTACGAAAGAAGATAACTTTTATTACATGATACAACTCAAAATGTAGATGATTTTGGCATTTGAAGTTGCAGTGAAAATGTATTTTGTTGATGATGAACAACTAATTGTATTTTGTTGTAATTGTAAGACTTATTATTTTATTGTAGTTGAAGGATTTTTGTAAGTTCATTTTTCTTGTTTTTTAGTGTTTGGTGTTTATATTGCTTCATGCATTTTTGTGTAGTGGTTGCATAATTTGTTATGCAGTCACTAAAATGGCTGCATAACCTGTTATGTACCGGAGAAAATGGTTGCACAAGACATTATGGATTTTTTTTTCCCCTTCAAGTGCATAAACAATGGATGCATAACATGTTATGCATTTGAGAAAATAGATGCATAATCTGTTATGCAGCTACAAAAATGGCTGCATAATCTGTTATGCAGCCTTTTTTTTTCTCGTTAGTACGAAAATCAACCGAAAAATGGCTGCATAATCTGTTATGCAGCTATGAAAATGTATGCATAACTTGTTATGCAGCAAAAAAATGGTTGCATAATGCATTATGCAGCCACTTTTTTGTCAGTGCTAAGATAATAAAATGGCTACATAATTTGTTATAGAGCTACAAATATGGCTGCATAACCTGTCATGCATCCGAGAAAATAGAGTTATGCATTCGAGAAAATGGCAGCATAACCCATTTATGCAACAAAGTTTTTGTTAGCATTAAAATTGACCAGAAAATGGCTGCATAACATGTTATGCAGCTTCAAATTTTGTTGCATAACTTGTTATGAAGTCCAGAAAATGACCGCATAATTTATTATTATTTTTTTTTTGTGAAAATGTTACTTTTTAGGTTTATACCGCGTTTTAATGGGTGCATAATTAAATAAGTGGATGCATGCACCAAAATATGGATGTACAATTTGTTATGGATCCTTTGTGGTGGTTGCATAACGTGACATGCATCCTTTTACTTTGTTAGAATGTTATTTTTAGGCATATCAATCGTTTTAGTGGTTATATAACCTAACTAGTGGATGCATAAATCAAAATATGGTTGCATAATTTGTTATGCATCCGTTGTGGTGTCTGCATAATGTGTTGTGCATCCTTTATGGTGGCTGCATAATGGTGATGTATCCAGTTTTTGAAATTTCTCCCTAAAATTACAATCACCATTTGATTTTTTTCGTAAAAAATTCAAATTTGATATTGTTGTTTGTACTTGTTTTGTAGAGCTCTTTAAAAGCTTTCCAACGAGATAAAATTTGTAAAATTCCAAGGCACGGATTTTTGGATGTGTTATATTCAAGTATGTATACCAATTATACCCCTGAAAAAATAGGACGCATAACTCGTTATGCAGACACTTTACTGAGCAGATAGAAAATCCAAAATTTCTTCCTTTTACAAGTAAATATATTAAGGGTAACTTTGTCTTGTTACTCTCTTTTTATAATTTTGAATAATTATGGGTCTCACGGTAGCTGAAAAATATTTTGGGCCTACCAATAAGAACAATATTTTTTTGGGGCCTTGGCCTAATTTTCCCAACATAAATTCCTGGTTCCGTCGCTGACAAAGAGCCGCAGACATTCAACCTTCCGTGAGTTTTCTAACTCCCTGAGTTTTGTAAACTCAGCCAATCATCTGCTCCTCCGGCATCTTCTCACCATAACTCAGCTCCATTCTCTGTTGTTCGCATCATTACCAACAACTCAAACTTATGCCAGCATCACAGACTCCTCCATGCAGTCGAGCAACACCACCGATCATCATCCCATTCCAAAACAACCAACTTCCTTGTCTGCAATCATACTTCTATCAATAAACATTAACAACTCACCTCCATTATCAATTATTATTCTAGGTTTCACGCGAGACTAACTCATTCTCTCGGTTAACCACCATCAGCATCGATCCACACATGGTATCCATTAACTCTAACCCACGAGAAGCAGCTCAGCTATTCCATTCTGTCCTTCTTCGTTCGTACAATCAACCATTATCCCCATAGTTCAGCTCTCATTATCGCTTCTCCAACTTTGTAGCATCAGTTTCATCTCGTTGATCATCAGCAGCATCTCTCGTCATCACTGCCAATCATCTATTGCCAAGGCTCATTCCATTTCTAGCTCAGCTTTCCATCATGACTTCATCTCGATCTCGTCATCACCATTAATCATTAGCAGCAACATTACTTCGATGGCAACAGCAGCATCAACAGCTTCTCTGCCATATCTTAGTTCACTGATCTCTCTCGAGTAGCAACATCCTTGTTCTTCTATAAACTCGAGCTCTCAACTGCCTTCAACAATCTTCCTCGCTGCCATCCTCCATCAATCTCCGTTGATCGCCAATGGCGATTACTGATTACAGTTCCCTGAAGTAGTCGCCTGGATGATAAGGAAGAATATGGTGGTGGCAAGCTTTCAATTGTCAGTCTTGGAAGACTGACAGTTCAGTTTCTTTTCTAGGCTGCGTTGAGTAATCCAGGCGGGTGCCTTTATAAAATCTGTGCTTCCACGCAAAACATTTGATTACCTAACTAGTCCAAATATTGCACCTATCAAATTCCCCCACACTTGCCTTTTGCTAGTCCTCGAGCAAACTATAAAAATAAACTAAGGTACAACAACTCATTGTCGTCGAAGTCACGGTTGCACTTAGCATGTGCAACATGACTTTAAACCCCTAGGTGTCCCTAGTGGACGAGTTGTAGTCTCGTGAGGGCTTACAAGAGGTATACCCACAAAACCTACTCCAACTTCAAAGCGTTCCAGCTTCCCAAGCATCCAAAGAGCTATGAGGACATAGAGTTTCTGCATGCTAGTAATAAGAAGTTAGAAACACCAAAGAACATATTTTCATTCTTAAATGTTGAGTGATAAATAACCACATCATAATGAGAGAACACTTGTTTGAGAGCGATCAATAAGCATTTCGCCTCGACTTCTGCCTCACTTGAAAGGATTTTATGATAATTGCACTCAATAAGACGGCTATTTTATGGGTCTCACATGTGTGCAGGTAGGAATAAAGAGAGAATCCTACACATGTTGAATGGTGGGAAGGAAACCTTCCGAATTATTTCTGGAGACCCCACAAGATCGCGGGAAATAAAAGACTTTTTATGATGATCTCTAAGAAAGGAAATCAACCACTATAGTAAGGATGGGAGTACTTACCACCTTCACATTCGATCGACAGTGACGAAAGCACCACTCTCACAACATCCAATAGAAACGTAGTCTTCAGCTCGTCTTCTTCATCTTCATCTTCTTGGTCTTCGGTCTTCAACTGTTGATGATAAACTCTTGAACTTCGTAGAACTTCAACAATTTGTAACTCTTTCTCTTTAATTCCTTGTTACTTGAAACTTCTTCATAGATTTTTCTTCTTCCCATGGCTTTATTAAATGAATACAAAAAGAAATACAAACCAAAATAATACATAGATTTTTTTTTTTTTTTTTTGAATGACAAGAGAAATAACTGCAAACTGGATATATAAAATAAACAATGAAATTGTTATAGCCATGGGAATAGTACTTTACCGCTTGATTCTTTACAACTTGTATTGTCTTCGTATCATAAACTTCAATATAATTCTCATCTTTAGATTTTCTTCGCTCTTGTAAATAAGTCTTCAACTTGAATATAGATTCCGCTCCTTATGTGTAAGTCTTCAACATGTACATAAAAATCTGCCCATTGTATGTTGCTTTACTTGGATATGAAATTGCGCTCTTCCTTGAATTGTTGCTTGTAAACCTCAAAAGTCTTCAACTTTCCTTATAGATTTTGATGTCGCTCCCTTGTTGATGATGGTTGTGTTTCTATGGACCTGTTGTTGGCGAGAGAGAGAATGGTGCTAACTGCAAAGCAAACTACAAGAAGGTGGTTTTCATCTATAGACGTCACCCTCATGATTGACAAAATGAGCACTCAAGAGATCAAAAATAGTGCTTATATTGGTGGGAGGTTGGGTAGATAACCATTCTACCCGGAATTTACGTAGGGTGACACACACTCAACATAAATCTCTTTAGTCATCTACAAAAAATAATTTGGTCTGGTGCCTCTGTTGATTTGAAAATAGGTAGTCTCCACTAATGATTGATCAACAACTCTAATAATGCATTTCTCCCTGCTCCTAATTTGCATCACTGGCATGATTAAATCCATTATTTAACACTCTAACAAGCAAGAGATCTGAACATAGTTCCCTAACACTTCCAAGTTCAGTTATGTCGGTCAGAAATCTCTATGTAAACATACCTAGAAGTATGCTAGTGACTCTAAAATCTCTACAAGTTGGAGTTTTTTTTTAATTATTATTTTTATTTATTTATTTCAAAAGTTTGAAAAATCTTGGAAAAAAGCTAAAAACTCTATATGCAAAATACTCCCCCACACTTAAACTTCACATTGTCCTCAATGTGCAAAACTGAAAATTTTTTGAATTCGACGTAGCAAAGGATAAAACACGAAACTGTACAAATTGGTAAGGAATTTGGAAAAACATCATTTCACAAAAGTTGTTCGCCTACGTCTTTTATACAAACGGTCTGACAGTTATGGTCTCTGGACTGAACTACGTGCAGTCTGAATTTTTCTGATGAAAAGGGATTCGTCAAAATTTTCTTCAAAATATATTCCAGACTCTACGAAATTAAACGTGGGGATGCAAATTTGATATGAAAATAATAAAAACTGAAAATAAAAGGGATTCAGATACAAAACCTATGGGTTGCCTCCCATTAAGCACTTAGTTTAACGTCTTTAGCTCGACTGTAGACTCTTTGGCTACTCCTTAGCCTGCGTCTACGACATTAGCATGAACATCCGAATGAACATCGCTAGGATACCGCATTGCTCCAAAAATATTGAAGCGAATCTTTTCATCATCAAATTCCATAGTGAGCGTTCCTTTGTCAACATCAATAACGGTTTTGGCCGTTTTCATGAAAGGCCTCCCTAATAACAACGGTATAGATGCATCAGACCCTCTATCCATTTCCAATACACAGAAATCAGTTGGAAATACGAGTTGATTCACCCGCACAAGCACATCTTCAATAATACCTCTAGGGTAAACATTAGAACGATCATCTAGTTCAAGAACAATACGGGTTTCTTTCAAAGGACCCAAGTTCAAAGACTCATAAATAGGTGCGGCCATAACATTAACCGATGCTCCTAAATCAAGCATAGCTTTTCCAAACCTTTTATTACCAATCACAACAGGTATATAAAAACTACCGGGATCCTTGCATTTAGGTGGGAGTTTCTTTTGGAGGATAGCAGAAACGTTTTCCCCCACACTCATCAGCTCATTACCGGTTAGTCGTTTCTTCTTGGTGCATAGGTCTTTCAAAACTGTTGCGTACTTAGGAACCTGCCTAATTGCATCTATCAACGGGATATTCACATGAACCTTTTTGAGTACATCTAAAATCTCTTTGTCTTGTTCCACATTTTTGTTAGCAAACCTGCCAGGAAACGGTAAAGGAGGAAAATAAGTTGAAACAAGAGGTTTAGAGTTTGTTTTAGGTACCTCATCGGTCTGGGAAGAGTCAGTAATCTCTTTCTACAAAACCGTCCCCTTGGGGTCTTTGCTTTTCTCAACATCTTCTGGTTGCACAGTTCGTGTACCACTTCTCAATGTCACAACATTAATAGTTTCTCTAGGATTAATAGGTTGAGAAGGGAGTTTCCCACTATTCTGCGTTTCCAAAAGGTTTAATCTACATGCCATGGTGCTCATTTGTGTCTGCAACTCCTTGATTGTACCATCAGTCATTTGCTGATTCTTTTGCACCATTGTGGTTAGATTCTTCATCATAGCAAGCATCTCTGATGATTCTGAGTTCTGCGCTGGTTGTGGTTGTTGTTGGAAACCACTAGGGCGATTAAAAACCGGCCTTGGAGTTGCTGCTTGCGTATTCGCATAGCTGAAATTGGGGTGATTTCTCCATCCTGGATTGTACGTGTTGGAATAGGGATCATACCTTTGTCTCTGTTGATTCGGGAATACTGCATTGACTTGTTCAGATTCTATCTCATAAGAGGGAATGATTACTGCGGCCATTTGTTGAATCATCTTCTCCATGTTACCAATCCTATATTCTAAGTGCGGTGAAGAAGTAACCTCATTAACCCTTCGACTCATTGACACACCTCTTGTGTTGAATTGATACGTGTTTGCAGCCATATTCTTGATCAATTCTGTCGCTTCGTCAATGGTTTTTTTTTGTCAAAGCACCACCACTAGCTGCATCAATAAGATTTCTCTCGGATTGGAGCAAACCATCGTAAAAATACTGCACTATGAGTTGCTCAGAGATTTGATGATGTGGGCAGATTGCTAACAACTTCTTGTACCGTCCCAGTAGTCATAAAAAGTGTCACCAGTAATTTGTTCAATCCCACTAATTACTTTAAGAATAGTTGCTGCTTTAGAGGAGGGAAAGTACTTTTCTAAAAATGCTCTCTGCATCTCGTTCCATGTTGTGATACTTCCAGGTGGAAGACCATAAAACTATTCTTCTGCAGAATCAATCAAAGAGAATGGAAAAGCTGTCAGTAAAGCTCTTCCTTGATCAGTTCCAGTTGGCTTCAAACCAGTGTAGTCAAAATCGCTCTCCAAGGCCGATTACTCTCCGAGTAATTGCTACAGGATATATGACCGAGGCGATTTCCGATTCCAAGCCATTTCCTATTTTTAGTGATTAAGGCGGCCGATTTGGACAGATTTTTGAGCAAAATAAGCTAACGATTTTTCCGAGTTGGCCTTGCAAGCACTAAAAATAGAAAAGAAATTTTTTATAACCCCTCGGATGGGAGTTCTCAAATAGAAAAACCTCTAAACACTTGATAAATACGTTAAATATAACAATATTACAAACTTAATTACCTGGTAGTGTTAAAATTTTATTAATTAGGTAAAAATCATGACTTATGAGCATCAATATATAAATTTTTAATAAATATATTCCGAGTATTAGTCCGAGTTTTGGTGATTTCCAAGTCCGAACTTATTGCTCCTCGCTCCAAGCTCCCCAACCGAGTAGGACCGATGAACGATTTCGATTACTTTGCTTCAAACTTGTCAACCTATGTTGAAACAGTAGTAAATGACGATTTGGATCGTCTCCTGGAAGCTATTTAAACTTCGGTAACCAATGAATCAACTGAGATTTGAGCTCAATTGAATCTTCCAAGTTGACACACAACTTTTGTTGATCAAACGATGGGGATGTCATATCTTTGAGTGTCTTCTTGGGAGGTGGAGGTGGTGGAGCGCCACCATTTCCCTAGTTCCTTTGGTTTCCCTGGTTCCCTTGGTTTCCCTAGTTACCAGTGTTTTGGTTGTTGGTTCCGCCAAACATCTCTTCTTGTTGTGAATTTCGAGGTTCTTGTAGTACTGTTCCTCTAAGAATTGAAATTCTGCACCTTTGGTAATCCCAATGTTTGGATGCCAGAGATCAAGTACCTGAAACAAGGTTCTCAAAAACAAGATTAAAAATTAAAAATAAGAAATCAAAAACAAAATAACAATCCGTTATGCCTCCACGACAGCGGTGCCAAAATTTGGTCGGTTGTCAGCCGACGCAAAAATAATTTAAGTTCTTTCACTTCACAATTATAAATATAAATAAGAGTATAGTTATAAGAACAGATTCGTTCCACAGGGAGATATGGGTTGTCAAATTGTTTTGATCACTTATAGAAATTGGGGGGTTTTGTTTGTGATTATAACTAAATAAGAATAAAGCAAATATAATAATACGAATATCAGAGATAAAAAGTACTGGTTAGAGTTTTCATCTTCCATCTCCCAACATGTTATCAACTGAATCAATTTCAACATTGATTTTCTATCGATATCAATAACCCTAGAGCGTCCCATCGTAGGCTTACTCCGGCAAAACTATTATTATCATCAAAGGCGCAAGAGCCACTCTTTGAATCCTTTTCACTAAATAACTTGGCGCAAGAGCCACTCAATTTTAACCCAATGAAAGCACTAATATTTATTAATTGAGGTTATTCTTAGCAATCCGGCGCAAGAGCCACACGGATTTAACCTAGGTTACGCTTCTACATATAATTATATGGCAACATCTCGTCGTTAACAACTATATTATGCTACTTCTAACAAGGATTATTCGACAATTCCCGATCTCAAACCCTAGTTTAGCAATAGATATGAATGCATGCTCATTTAATTTGCAACTTAAACAAACTAGCAATCAATCATACATGGAGTTATAAACGGTAGAACATAAACGACACTAACAAATTATGAATGAATGAGAATGAATACTTCAATTGAATAACATGTTTTCCAACTTAGGACTACATCTCTAACCAATAAGAAAGGTTTAGTTACTCATGGATTTCTTAAAGCCCATGTAAAATAATAAAGAAGAAAATAAATCAAACCCTAGGTTGTAGAAAATCTCCAACTCCAAAGCTCTCCTCTTTCTCCTTTTTTGTGTAAAAAACGAATGATAAAAGATATCCGATAGAGGATAGAAATATCTCTCTTTATAGGTATCCATATTGTAGCTGTGCCCGTGCTCAAATACCGGTCGAAACGGTTGCAAAGACTTGCCAAAACACCAAATATCCCACGCCCAAAGTATGTCCGTGAGAACATATTGCAGCACTTCATATGGGCTCTCATCAAATTCTGAACAAGTCCAGCCCATTCAAATACCAAGCCTGTCAGTTATGGAGAATTGACAAGCAAAAGCTCCAGTAAACTCATTCAACTGTCAGTTCCTCGGAACTCACAGTACATTCTTCTTTCCTTCCCGCGGACAGTCACTCCACCGTGATAAATAAATTTCCCTGAGTTTTATTTTTCTCCGATAAAATCACGGACACTCTGGTCGCCGTGAAAAATATTTTTACCTGGATTTTCTTATTCGACCACAAAGAGCCACGGACATTCGACCTTTCGTGAGTTTTCTAACTCCCTGAGTTTTGTAAACTCAGCCAATCATCTGCTCCTCCGGTATCTTCTCACCATAACTCAGCTCCATTCTCTGTTGTTCGCATCATTACCAACAAATCAAACTTATGCCAGCATCACAGACTCCTTCTTGCTGTCGAGCAATACCACCGATCATCACCCATTCCAAAATAACCAACTTTCTTGTCTGCAATCATACTTTTATCAATCACCGTTAACAACTCACCTCCATTATCAATCATTATTCTTGGTTTCACTCGAGACTAACTCATTCTCTCGGTTAACCACCATCAGCAGCGATCCACACATGGTATCCATTAACTCTAACCCACGAGAAGCAGCTCAGCAATTCCTTTCTGTCCATCTCCGTTCGTACAATCGACCATTATCCCCATAGTTCAGCTCTCATTCTCGCTTCTCCAACTCTGTAGCATCAGTTCCATCTCGTTGATCATCAGCAGCATCTCTCATCATCACTACTAATCGTCTATTGACAAGGCTCATTCCATTGCTAGCTCAGCTTTCCATCGTGACTTCATCTCGATCTCGTCATCACCATTAATCATTAGCAGCAACATTACTTCGATGGCAACATCAACATAACAGCTTCTCTGCCATATCTTAGTTCACCGATCTCTCTCGAGTAGCAACATCCTTGTTCTTCTATAAACTCGAGCTCTCAACTTCCTTCAACAATCTTCCTCGCTGCCATCCTCCATCAATCTCCGTCGACTGCCAATGGCAGTTACCTGATTCCAGTTCCCTGAAGTAGTCGCCTGGATGATAAGGAAGAATATGGCGGTGGCAAGCTTTCAACTGTCAGTCTTGGAAGACTGATAGTTCAGTTTCTTTTCTAGGCTGCGTTGAGTAATTCAGGCGGGTGCCTTTATAAAATCTGTGCTTCCACAATTTTTCTCAATTTTGAGTTACTTCAAACGCTCGTCATTTCCTCCTACGACATCGGATTGACTCCATTCTTTCGTTGTTGGCCTCGTCTTTTCGTCCTCTTCAAGGTGATACGCATAAATCTCGGATTTCAATTAGTTCCACTTCCTTTTGGTTAAGATGATCTCAAACACCTAAGAAACTCAAAAACAAACAAAATCAAAGCATAATGATATAAAAACTATCAAGAAAGCAAAGCTTTTGAGTACCTAACTAGTGCAAATATTGAACCTATCAGAAGTCTTCAAGTCGTTAACCTACAGGTTTTCGTGAAAACCTAAGGTTAAAGGAGAATCGACTCTAGTCGCAACTAGTATCACACATGAGGTGTGGGGATTAGGTTTCCTAGTTGCTAGAATTCTCCTTTATATAGTCTTCAAATTAGGGTTTGCAATCAATGTTACCTTGGTAAAAAAGCATTCAATATTCACCGTTAGATGAAAACCTTATTAGATTCAAGCTAATATCTTTCAACTGTTAGATCAAACTTAGCTTGTTATACACAAATGAAATGCACCATCATTTAGATAAAGGTAATCGTACCTAAACGTGTACACTTAGGTGGTTCAACAATAGTTAACCAATGGTTAGCCATATGAGCAGCTTCATATCAACCTTATTCATCTTTATCATAACTAGTTCAAATGACTCAAATGAAACTAGTTAGAGAGTTGTTCAATTGTTTATATTCTCATAGAAGTATACAAGACACAATTGAAGCAAAATCGATTTTGATTCACTCGAATCATTTCATGAACCTTATAGCCACGGTTTGCAAAAGATTGCATTCCTTATTATATAAAATGTATTAGTTCATGAACAAACCGATTTTACAACATAACCTACTTAAGTATGCAATTGGGTATGCATACCTAAGTAGCCGGACTGAGTTTGGTTACGCCAGTACGCGTACGGGTATGCATACCATTTTACACTTCTAAACTCCAGCAGAAATTCATGGAACTTGAACTTCCGCCAGTACACGTACGTGTACGCATACCTAGTTCCTGGACTTCCAACAACCAACCAGTACGCGTACGAGTACGCATACCATGGTTCCCGGTTTTGGACTTTACACAAATGTGAGTACACATTATGTTTATATCCAATCATGGTTACATGTTCTAAACCCACATTTCAATCATTGAAACATTCTTGGAAGACGACAATAACTGTCTCACACAAACTATTAGCTTCAAAGCAATTTTCAAGTGATCGAATGATCAATACGAAACATTCCGAGTCTACATCAAATGACTGTCTCACACAAATCATGTAAGATGTTACAAGTAGATTTTCACATGATCATCTTTTGACTTTCGTCAAGAATAAAAGATGAACTTGGTTAAAGCGAAAGCTTACCGACACATATTTCGAGAAATAGATAAGCGAGATAAACTCGGCTCGAAATACCAAGTGTGTATAATTGAAGTCTATATAGCAATATGACTTTTTGTCTCAAATAGGAGATAGAGTAGATAGACTTTTGAATGATAGATAAGTTCAAGTCTCCACATACCTTTTGTTGATGAAGTTCCACAAGTTCCCTTGAGTAGTTCTTCGTCTTCATTCGATGAACACCGTGAAGTCTAAAGCTCAACTACACTTACTATCCTAATCTGAGACTTAGCTATAAGTAGACAAGAAATCAAGACTTATAGTTTTGGCAACTAAACTTGACAAACAAGCTTGAGATAGAAACGCTTGCGAGTTCGACCGAGCCGTGCTCTAACAATCTCCCCATTTGTCAATTTTAGTGACAAAACTATCAATACATATGGATTACAAAATAAATAAACTTTATAGCTTCCCATCCAAATGCTTAATCTCCTTGGTTCTTCAACATTACTCGAAATCTTCGTCACTTCCAAGTACTCCAATGATTCTAAATGTGTTCAATTCAGCATCATAGTTGTTGAAGATCCGTAACAATAAGAAAACAATAGCTCTCAATTATTGTTATACAGTGTCATAGTATTATTACACAACATCAAAGTTCAATTGTATCACAACTTTGACAACAATACTATGGTGATATGTATCACTCCCCCTTAGTCAATACTTCATCTCACATGAAAACCACTCCCTCTTACATAATGATCCGTAAACCATATGTATTTGTAGTGTGAACTACACATTAATTATTTCCCTTTTTGTCAAATATAAATTGGCAAAGGTACGAAAACTAGTGGGATCCTAATAAAATTTCCATAGAGATACTTCATGACCAAAAGAGAACCACATATCAACTTTGTTTAGATGCAATCATATAGCCGAAGAAAAATGCATTCATCAAGGAGTTTATAAAGATACAAGATAACCCCTATAATATTCCACAGCCGCACTCCCCACAAAGATATGGAAATTAAGCACAAGTTCAAAAAAGAACTCTCCCCCATTAAATGTCATTCCCGAAAGAACAACAAGAGCGACCTTACTTTCACAAGAAAAGAAGGATTTCTTTGGACATTAAAAAATCACATGAAATATGAATTTGTATCCAAAATACTCAATTAAATTAACCACAAGAGAACCCATGATTAATTTAATCGGAAATGCTCAACATAAGAAAACTTACGGAGCCGCACAGTATTTACACAAAGATGTGGATCATGAAAACCAATACTACGGAATATTCAAAGATTCATTCTATTTTTCATCAATATTTACATACATACATATAATAAACTTAATCTTTGTAAACAAAAGTTCATCCTATCTTCCATCAATATTTGCATAGTGACATAATAGGCTTAACTTTTGTTTGTCAAAAGTTCATTCAATCTTTTATCAATATTTGCATAATGACATATGAAAGACTTAACTTTTGACCACGTATGGGACAATCATAGTTCATGGACGCAAACACACATATCCCATAACAAGTTGCAATATATGAAACCATAAAGATTAATACTGCAAAATCATCTTCCAAATAAACTTTAGAATTTAAATAAATAAATCTAAAAACATTGCAAGATGAAAATCGTTGGAAATAGCTATGTGTACTCACAATAATGGCTATTCCAAACCCTAATTATCCTTCTTAAAACACAAGAATAAATTCTCATAAGAAGCTTCCTAGACATTAAGACCTTTAAAAAATTCTTTATCGTCCCCGAACTCCTTTTCGTCAACAACCATTGGAACATAAGGTTCATGGAGATAGGAGTCAATTTCAACGAACCTTCTTGACTGATGCCTAACCACGGCCTTATGAATTTCAAGATTCCTAAACATAAAAGCCTTTATTTGTTGCATTTCATTTCTTATTTCCTTCAACTCTTCAAGAATACCAGAAAACTTTTGAAGATTTGAAGGAACGACCCTTGGTTTTCTCACATTCCTCCCTTTTCTTTTCAAATTTGAGGGTAAGGGAGATACCAATTTATCTTTTTCCTTCATGATTGACGGCTTAACAATCATATTAACATCTTTTCCATCAGAAATAATGATGCTTGGAGTCTCCATTGTTGATGGTGGTTTTTAGTTCAGGGTAAAATTGTAAGACATGCCATCGTTCTGCAAAGAAATAGAGCCATTTAAAAGTAATGGGTGCCCGAGTGTTGATGGTGGTTTTTAGTTCAGGGCTAAAATTGTAAAACCCTGTATTTAACGCGCCGTCTGCAAAAGGATTAAGCCATTTAAAAGTAATGAGTGCCCGGGCCTCTCTACTCACACACGTATTGAGCAACTCAGTATATTTATTCAGAATCGTGCATGTAGCAACAATCCCAAATATTCTGTAAGCTCTCGCCTACATTACTCATTAGTGTATGGTTTATTAAGTATTTTTCTATGCTATGTTCCCCAGCTGAACCCTTAGTATTGATATGACATGACAATTAGTGTTCACTCACAGCTGAGTAACATGATTTCCCGAAGTATCAAAATTAAGGTCTGCATGAAAATGCTCAATCAGAAGACGCGCTAACTACTCTCTGAGAATAATTCTGTATCAACACACATAACTTGTTAAATTTATTCGATTTTGTGATAACTCACAAGATTCAAGCTTTCAGCCTAATTAATCTGCAAACATTAGGTCTTTCGCGCCTCGTGCAAATATCTCAACCCTATTAGTTGAGGCCAAACCTAGGTAAACTAGGAAACTGATCCGCCATGGATCTAGTAGAGGAACAAAGTCCTACCAGAAAACAAGAAACAAAAGAGGAATTGTGGCAAATAAAAATCAATGACGAAAGTGGCGCGGCCACGCCACATAGCCAGCCAATCCGCTCCAATAGGCGCCGCCTGTGGCCGTTGGCAACGATCCATGTTTCTCTTGCTGGCCCCCTCTCCCATCAACTAATCAGATTTCTCAAAACCCACCACACACACTTTTAATAAAGATTGGAAGTTGGTGGGTCGATGCGCCTAATTCCATTAGGAATCTAATCTAGACGGCCCAAGCCAATCTCCAAAAAACAATCACGGCCGTACGATTTGGCCACTTGATTTATTAAGTTTGGCCGCTCCCTAACGCGCCCAAATAGGCATCACCATGCCACCACAAGCGCGCCTGTAATCCGCGCCAAAGTATTAGAATTACTTACAAACCACTCCAAAACCGCGCCTAACCATCACCACAGGCGCCATGCTAATTGGCCAGTCAACCTGCCAAAGTATGCCAATTGGCAGGCCATGCCATTCCACGACAGCAATATGCCAATGGCTTTGGTCAAACCAAAGGGAAATCCTATTTTTTTAGTCACTTTGGGCCACAACATGCCACAAGCTATGTAGAACCTAGGAGACCCTAAAGAATGGTGCCCGCGCCATATTATGATTACCGTACCGCGCCACCTGGCCGCACTCGTTAGGGTTTTGATATGCCAAACTCTAATTAGGCCAGGGCCATTACGCCGCCCCATGCCAAACAAAATTACCTAGGCATTAAGTTCGATGTGGCAACTAGAGCCAATATCGTTAAGCCATATTTGGGTCTAGCACCAATATGCCAAGATATAATGGTCGCGGCTACACCACCATGCCGCTGGCGCGGCCACATCACCATGCCGCTGGCGCGGCCACATCACCAGGCCGCTGGCGCCACATTGCAATTGTGCCACTAACTGGCGCCACATTGCCATTGTGCCACTAACTGGCCCCACACTGCCATTGTGCCACTAACTGGCGCCACACTGCCATTGTGCCACTAACAGGCGCCACTATACCATTATGCCGCCTAGCTTGAGTGTGATTGGTCAGAATAACTAGATCTTGCATATTAGACCCACTCAGTAACTTGTTGCACATTTTTGCACGAAACACTCGAGACATCAAACATGTCACAAACTGGGGGATACTCATGAGGGTATTGGTCTGGCGGTTTATAGCGTGCGGCGTGCAATGCGCCCATTACAAGAAAGTGTTAGGAAAGAGCGGACGGTTAGATAACAGTAAGAGAATAGTGGGAGTAAGGCTGACCAGTTTCCCCTCATAATGGGAACGTGATGGTAAACCGCCTCTACACAACCTCACTTCTCCACTACTTAACTGTCTCCACTTCCTACGAGATCAGGGGGCTCAATAACTTGTATAAATAGCTTTTCAACCTATTTCGACCAATAAGAAAGTTTTGGTTAACAACAACACAAGTATTCAGAAAAACACCAAAAGAACTGATAGCTTACATTCCGCAAGCCAGTTCCAAATTCTGATACAAGTCATAAAACAACCACACCCTCAAAATCCAATATTTTGATCTCAACACCTTCTTCGTTTTCCTCCCTAAGATCAACCCTTTTCCTTCACTTTGTGACCGAAGCAAGTCTGGAACGGCCATTTCTTGGCTTAGGCCAGAATTGTACAGATTGATATCTCGAATCTAAAGTACTACCGTGCAGTGCATTTGTTTAGGGTTTAGATTCGTTTCTCGGCGACACACCCAAATTTACCATTTCCAGCAGAATCAGTTTTTACCCCAAAACAACTGGCGACCACAGTGGGAGATTAATCACTCGGTTGCAAGGTTAATTTTTAATTTCATTTCAATTTTCCCAATTTCAAGATGGTGGATCTTAGGTCTGGATCAGCAACAAATCCCGATGTTACCGGCGTAGACAACACCCCTGGCGTCAACATCCTTTCTGGTGACACCAATGTACCGCCTACCAGCACGAGTAACACATGTGCCATTACATCCTATACCGCCAACACCAGCGGCGCAAGAAACATTTCTTCTGGCGTGACACCTCCTATCACCAGAGCCAGATCCGTTGCTGCCACTCCAAATGTTTCTTCGAGCGTAACATCCCCAATTGTTACTAGAGCCGCTGCCACCCATCTATCAGGGCGAGAGTCTGGAGGTACCAGGGGAAACCAACCCCCTATAACCATTGTTGATTTGATGGAGAGATAATAAGTTCTCGCTAAAGCTCAGACAGACATGGCCACAACTCAAAAGGAGGTACTTACTATTTATGGGTGAAAACTATTTCTGCCGGTTTTGGTAATTTGGGGTGTGTGGATGAGAAATGAGTCTAAACCTTAAACAAATACACTGCGCGGTGAGTGCTTGTAGATTCGGAAATCAATCTGTGCAAGTCCGGCCTAAACCAAGAAATGGCCGTTCCAGACTCGTTTCGGTCACAAAGTGAAGGAGATGGGGTTGATCTTAGGGAGGGAAGCGAAGAAGGTGTTGAGATTGCGAAGGTGTTGGCTTGCTTATGACTTGTAACAGAAAGGTGAGCAGGCTTACGATTGATGCAAGCAGGCTCAGGGTGTTTGAATACGTTTTGTATTAACACTTGGTTTCTGTCTCGTCTGGACTTGTGTTGTTTTTCTCCCGTGTTGAAAATAGGGAGGGGAACCTATTTATACAAGTCATTTGAGCCTTATTCACGTCTCTCGTGGGAAGTGGAGGAAGTGGAGTGATGGAGTAGTGGAGGTGTGTGTTGGTGTTACACGACCAGTCTTGCCCACTTCTCCTGTCATCTCTAACCATCCATGACTTCCTGACACGTTCTTGAGATGGCGCGTTGCACGCTGCACGCTGTAAACCGCCAGACCAATACCCCGATATGTATCCCCGCTTTGTGACATGATTGATGTCTGGAATGTGTGGATCGTGGGACCCACAAAAGGTAGCATGTGATGCTAAATTGAATAACTGCGTTATTCGGGAGACTGATACTTGTGAAGTATCGTGTGTATTTTTATGCAGGTACTACATCATGGTGTGGTAAAGCGATGGGTGGTGATCACCATGACGCCTCATTGACCAATTAACTCCTGACCAGGGTTGTATAACCAAGACGGTGAAGCTGGACGGATGAGATGATCATTGAGACACTCATCTGCGACCGTTGATGGAATCAAGGTTTTCTTCGGTAACTTTATCTATATTTTCGTTAACTAATATATTTCCAGCAGATCCTTCTTCACCTACATCTTCATTTGCGACATCATCATTGACAGTTTTATTGGGAGAGACAGTTTCTTCATTTTCGAGTTCTTCGCCACTATTATAATCATAATCGCTATCAGGAGGATTAGGAACTTCATCATCACTTACTTCCAGAGGTTCAACAGACACGGGATCAAGAGATTTAGATAGTAAAACATTATTCACAAGAACTTCGGATCTAAGATGAAATTGACGAAGGAGTGCTTTCTGCTGATTTTTACTCTTTATATCTTTATAGTCACGCATATAGTCGAATTTTCTTTCTGCCCTATCGTGAGAACGTGCAAGAGAAGCGAAGATTATTCCATTCTCTTTGCGAATTTTTGAGTAGTCGATTTCAAAGCGGAATGGAGGAGTGAAGTTTTTCTCGGACTCGCAAAACAAAAAGTAAAAGGAATTATACAAACAAAAAATATGAAGGCTTGATAAAGAAAGAATAGATGAGGCAGTCAACTTCTATGACTACCTTCCTTCTGCGAGGTAAGATGTTGGATTAGAGCCGAACAACTATTCTCCAAATGATCCATGGCTTTGTCAAAATTATCTCCAATTAAACCTTTCAGACGTGATCGCCAACCTTTTTCGGTGGAAATAAGTAAGGCATTTTCTTTTGTAAGGGAAGAGTTGGACTTTTCTAGTTCGAAACATTGATCCTTGAATTGGTTTACTTTTACACTTAAGTTTATTGATAGTCGCATTTATGTGTCTAATTTGTCCTCAATGTTTCGTATTGTTAGTACTCGTTTTTGTCCTTAGTATGGTGTTTTGTGTGTTTGTAGGTATTTTTTGGAAATAAAGATTTTTGGAAAATTCGGCTCGAAAAGTTGCTCGGAACACCCCTGGAGGACATTTAATATTCGGACTCCCACTTTGGATAAGGGGTAACCCAATTACTAAGGGGAACCCAATTGATATTCGCACCCCCAGCTGTTGGATAAGGGGTGACCTTCTTCTTCGTTTGAAAATGAAATTTGGCGGGAAAAAATATCTTCACGCCTGGCAGAACTGAGTTACGATTTTGGGAGCACTAGAAGGAGATTCAAAGGCTGAAAATCATTGGGTATCTTCCTTTGGGCCTAACAAGAATGGTATGGGTCGATTTGTCGTCCAAATTTGGCTAGATAACTCGTGTTGGAAGAAAACAGGGAGCTGTGCACGGGAAGATATTCACGGATTACAGCGTGATTCGACGAGTTTTTCTCGTGTTTGGTCACTTCAAAAGCGTGTAGGAGTTAAGTAAGGAAGATTCAGCACATATTTACAGCATCAGAAGCCGTGTAGAAAATTAAAAAATGGAAATAAAATATTCCCGAGAATATTTTTATCAAAGCCGTGTAATGAGAGAATTTGAGGAGTTATTGTCGTGATATCTTTGCCCTGTCGAGTATATATTTGTTGCTGAGGTCGAGTAGAAGGTCTAGAGAGAGTTTGGGCCAAAAGATAGAGTTGCAGAGTGAAGAAAAATCAAGTTGCAATATTTTTTCTGCTGCTGCTGTTGGGAAGAAAGAACGAAGAACATTAAGCTGCCAAAGCCTGTCGGTAAAAACCGTGGTTTATTCTCGGTTTTGCAACAGTCTTTGCAGCGACATATCAACAGTGATTACAACACTTTTCTTTTATCGTATATTGTAACAGCTATTTGCAACACCTTTTAAGTGTTGCAAATACTCGATTTTCATCATTTTCTCTCTATTTCGTCATTGTAAACACCTTTTTGAGCAATGAAAAAATCCTTTGAGAGTGTTTTCACCATGCGGAGCTAGAACCCATCACTGGGACGACGGAGGAAGCTGTTTTGCACCCATGTGGTAATTCTATTTAATTCCTTTATGACTATTTGCACTATTATAATTGATTTATGATTTTTCTTGATTATTTGTGAATTCGTTAGATGTCGCATGCTTAGTCTTAGGTACTTTAGATGCGCCATGCTTGTGAGTTACATATAATTCTTTATAAAATCTACCTTGACAAAGAATTAGAGTC